>CM021100.1:60590442-60669612 GCA_007115665.2 Sequoiadendron giganteum | reverse complement strand
CTTTTTCATCCTTTTGCATGTTTCCCCTATGGTTTACCAGACCTTTTCTGCTTCTACAAAATCTAGCAATGTGACCGAATTTGTTGCAATTATAACACACTACATTTCCTTGTCCAAACCAGTTGTTCCATTGATTTTCTCTTGATCTGCATTGGTTATAAATATTCCCAAATCTATTGCATGTATAACATCTGACATCTCTATAAAATTTTTTCATCATGTTTCTGCATTCATTTGACTTATGACCATACTTGTTGCAGTTAAAGAATGGAACGGAGAATGATGGACCATTTGAATTCATTCTATTCTACATTGAGAATCCATATGACCAAATTTATTACAACCAAAATAGTAACCATTGAATCTTTAAGCATTAGGTTGTCTTACCAGATACCTTCCAGATTTGTTCATCTGATTTCCTTGCCTGAATCTCCGTTGTCCAGATCTTGAACTTTCTCCTTCCTCATATCCAAGACCTCACTTGTCACCTTCTATCCTCTGAATTTTAATCAATTCATCAAGCTTGGATGAGCTAATCTTGAACTTCTCCTTGAATTCATTTACAGTAGAAAGTTCATCTTTGAGGGTAACAACTTGTCTTTCAAGTTCTTCTTCATTGTTTCTACATTGCTGCAATTCAAGTTCTAGATTAATGAATCCATCATTAATTTTTTTGTATTCTTTAGATTTCTCTTTCAAGGACTAAGAAATATTCTCTTCATTCTTCTTTTTGTCTTCAATCTCCTTGGTCATTCTCATCATAATAGATTCCATCTCATGCTTTAGGACTATGTTATCTTTGGTAAGCTTTTCACATTCTTCTATCTTTTCCTTTAGGGATTGACTCAATTGTTCATTTTTAATGCTTTTACCGTCATTCTACTTAATATGATCAGAGAGTTCTCGTCTCTTCTTCTTGTACTTTTTTATTTTATCTTTCAATGAGTCAATGAATTTCTCAGCATCCATGAGGTTTCTTGCAATTTTTGAACTTCAGATTCTGATTGATCAAGATCATCTAGGGCCACCAAAATTTGTTGTTGAATATTGCTTGAATCCATTGACTTAATTTCCTTGATCTTCCCTAAGCTATTAAACTTATTTCGAGGAACTAGGCTCTGATACCAATTGTTGGAATGAAGGAACACTAAGAGGGGGGTGAATCAATGTTATGCAATTTTAACTTTATTAAATTGACCCTTTAAGCATTTATAACTTTCAACCAAAAGGAATATGGATGAACATAAAACAAACAACCATAACACCATAACATAAGGATTTTTATGTGGAAAACCTATTAGGGGAAAAATCACAATGGAAGGCCAGTCCACAATATTATCTTAGTATACTCAAAAGATGTTTTATAGAATGGGAATGCACTTGCATTCAAGTACACTACCTAAACCTCACTGCTCAGAGATGAAGACTCGCCATCTTACAAATATAATCAGATTAAATGCATCTAATAAATTGAACTAATAAAATAGCATCTACTAATTCCTGGTTACAATTCCGGTTAAGCACATTATTTGATTTCTTGACCTTCTGCCTGATTCTACTCTTCTTCCCTGCTATGCTCTAATTCGCATCATAAATCTCTTTTATGCACAAGTGAAATTGTGCATAATCACTTTGCTATTCACAACACACACCAAATCTTCACATCTATATCCAAGATATAATCAATCACTTATATATATCTACCACTAAGGATTTAATCGCTTCCTATCGACTCAAACAAAAGTATGGAAATATTTGCAAACTGTTGGCTCAATCCATGGTTAATTCTCGATGTGCACCAACCAAAGTCGGCCATATCATAGTAATGAATCAAATGATTATTTTTGAACACAAAAATACTTAAACAATTACTTCTCAAACATCAACGACATATTGTATCCACGAAGTTGGCTTTCTGCACTGATAAACAAGAAATTGATCAACCAGATCTTCTAACTTGCACACCAGTGAATGTGCACCCTGATGATTCTCAAATAAGATAGTACCTACACCAAAATATCTTCCCTGAGATCCACAACTCAAAATTAAAATAGGAAATTGCATGTGAATCGATTAATACAATTTTGTCGGATGCTCTGTTCTTGCTTGAGAGTTAAATACAGAACTTTGATCTGACTTCTGGTATGAGAAAATTTTGATGTGTGGATCGAACCACTGACTAGGGTTTCCACCAATGACAACACCAAATGAAATTTTTAGTGTCTCTTGCCAGCATAATGATAAAGATAACATGAATGAAATCTTGGATGATGATTGGGGATTGTTAGATTTTACATCCTGTTTCATTGGGGAGTATTAAATCTCACCATCAAAACATATAGAATCAAAGATTGTTTTAACACAATAATTTAATTCCTCTTCTCAAATTTCAAATAATGATCACAATATATGATCCTCTTCAAATACAAGTTTTGATTGGGGTTCATTATATTTTACACCCTCTTTTGTAGACAAAGGTAAAATCTCATAATCTAATTCTAAGGAGTCTTGTGTTTCATTTGCTCAATATTTTTCTACATCAATAAATCTAAAAAAATCATCCCATGAGGGTGATGGGGGCTCTTTAAATTCCATCCCTCATGTGTTAATGATGCTTATAAATGATTTTCATTCTTATTGTAAACATTGAAAATATACAAATTGATCATATACACTTGATCCTAATCTTACTAACACAAGTTCATCCTGAATCATCTCCTCTACTATTCATTTAATTAAATTCATCATATTTCCTCTCTTAATTAAGTAAATCAAATTTATTTGATTAAGTCATCATCTTCTATTAATTAAATAAATCATTTTGTTTAGTTAATCATATAGTCCCTCTTTTAATTAAATAATTCATTTTATTTAATTAAATGCTAAAGTCATCTCATTTAAATTAAATAAATTCATCTTAATTTGATTTAAAACTAACACCATTCTCTTTAATTAAATAAATAAAACTTTATTTAATTAAGTATAAATTCATATTCCTCTCAACTTTGATTTAAAAATCTAAATCAAATTGTCACATCGGCTAATCTCCTTTAAAATTAATCAAATTCTGATTAATCCTAATCTTAATCCCTCAAATCCTCTAACTTTTGCAACTTGCACAAGTAAATAATTTTAATTGATTTATTAAATCTCCTCTTTTCTCTCAACATAACATCAAGGATGGAATATTCTTCAAATTCAAAAATCCCTCCAAAAGAATGTGTACATCTAACAAGGCATTAAAATCCTCTTACATGTCCTTTGCCTTGAGCCAAGTGGCATTAAGTCCATTTCTTTCTCCCTCCAACTTGTCATTTCATCAATTTCAAATATCCACCTAACTACATTTATTTGCACATTCATCAAAATATGCTCATTCCTCCACTAGCATGTTGACAAGTGGCACCTTGCCATTGGCTCATGTTTAGTCCCACATTCATCCATTTTTCCTCTTTCTCCATCATTCTCTTCTATAAATATAAGGTTCTCATTTGGATTTTGGATCCACAACCTTAGTCATTTTTATCCACAACTTCATGCAAACACTTTTATCTTCAAGTTTGAGCAATCTCCATCCATATTTATCCATTTTCATCCATTTTTCATATTGTCATAGCTAGGTTATGGACAAATTTCACCAAGGAGCATCAAATCTTCACCATTGATCATCAAGCTTGCAAGGAATTGGGAAAGGGCCATTTTCCACATGAAAATGGCAGCAATTCCCCCATGGGATTGAGAGTTTGATCATATAAATAGGATTTAATAGCTTTTTCATTGTGTTCTTCATATTATTTCTTTTTTTCATGTCTCAAATGGATTTCATGGGAAATGTTGTTTCTAACTTGCATATTGGACTAATTGTGTGTTTGTTCTTTGTGTTTGTGCAGGTCTACGATCACCATTCACACTTATGAAAGAAGTAATTCTTCTCATAAGAATTAAAATAATACTTTTCCATCTAATTTGGAAAAAAATTATGGGCATGGATTTAAAGTCCTTTCTAAAACTGGATATATTGAACACAAGAAACAAGGAGTTAAGGATCATGTGAAGTTTATGCCATACATTTTTAAAAGGGGTGTAGGTTTCCAACCTTCTTTGTCTACATCTCATCCACCATCATCTACCATATTTATAACATCATGTGGTAAGCGAGCAAGCTTTTCTTCACATAAGGAAAATTTCTCCTTTATCAGAGCAAGAGAATATTTTGTTGAGGCTTCTCAAATCCCACTTGATTACTCTTCCTCCTCCAACTTGTAAGAAATATTATAAAAATAACTCTTTTTGTGCATATCATCAAGTGCATGGTCATTCCACCAATGAATTCTAGGCCTTGAGTAATAAAATATGACATTGATTGTGGTTCTCTTCCATGTGTTGATGCACCTAATCATTCTAAATAATAACCTCTTCTATGGTGTTGCTCCTCACTATGTCGCATTTGTAGCTTCACATTTTTGCTCATTGACATTCATGGTGGTATAGTCTTGCATGCAACCATATTTCTTTCTATAGTAGCAACATGATATTCTCTTGTATGGTTGTCCTTGTATTTTCACTTGGGAGGTAAGGATAACTATCTTTGGGAGGTGTGTATTCTTTTCAAGGATCTCCTCTTTCCCTTCTTTTCCTTAAAATACCAATATAGAAAGTATATTGACATTTTAAGGGGGGGCATATCACCCTACCAATTCATTAAACAAATTATGAGATTTGGCTTATTGACATTACCCCTTTGGTGGTGGTTTTGTTTATAACACCCCCTAAGGCATGGTTATCAATTCATCCCCTCTAAATTTGAGCATTGATTTTCCCCTATGACATTAAACTTTTATGCACTCCTTGAAGCATGATTAAAAAATAATCCATAGATTTGGCATAGTAGAGCTTGTTGATTCATGTGTACTTTAGTATTTTTACATGACCACCCAGTGTAACACAATTTTATTTCCAATGGAACCATGTGTTTTGTGAGTGATCTAGCATAATGCAGCTTTCTAATCCTTATGAAGGCACAATTTTTTCTAACACAATCAATGATTGGCATTTGGTATTTGAGACAAATTTAAGACTAAGGGATCTTTACCTAACTGACTTGAGTCCTTTTTAGTACTAACCTTGTTTTACATTATGTTTTCATTGTGTATGATTCATATTTTTCATGCTACATTACACCTCATGTCTGTGTGTTCCTTTTTCCTTATATTGTCTTACCATATGATCTTGAATCTGGGAGCTAACACATCCCCTAGATTCGATGTCATCCTATCTATTCAATATTTGGATAATTGAAACTTTCTTGGCTTATCCATACTTAAGTGTGAGTCTGAGTGTAATTTCATACTCTCACTAAAGTTGGGGGCTAAATGCAGTGTTAAAAAAATTCACCCTTGAAAATTTCACACTAGGTTTAGCTCCCCCTTATGTTCTTGGACCTAATTATACATTTAGTTTTCCCATTTTATAAATATCTTTAAAAAATTAAAAAAAGGCATTGAAAATGAGCATTTAATATTTAATATGATGTTTAAGGCCCCAAAAAGGATAGGTCTGGACTAGGGTGCCCAACACCCCTATTCAACCTATTTTGACCCCAATTTTAATATGTCGGTGTTGATCTTTTAACGTTTAAAATTCCAATTTTATTTGTTTACTATTGGTATTTGATTTTTTAGGAAATTAAAATAATTGCATATAAATACAAGTCATTTTCACTACTTCAATCCTAATAATTTTGAAAAGAAAATTGAAGATCCTAAAACTAGTCAAGGTAGATTCAAGGAAAAAATTAGTAGCACTATTACAACACTTTCATCAATCAAGATCATGCTTGCAAGAAATTGAGAAGAATGAAACAATTATATGTAAGAATCAATTATGATCAATCATGTCGAATTATGAAGATATATTGATTTATCCTCTACATCCTATTTACAACAATCTATTATGTTTTGTGAACTAACCTTTTGTAGGTCTATCAAGCAATCAAGATATTCATTAATCAGCATTTGTAACATCACTTCATCAAGGATTTCACATCAAGGTAACATTTTCATTTATCATTTCAATTAATTATTGTTGTTTTTGCCTCTTCCCGACCTATGGTATGCCCTCTTGACTATCATCATTTGATGTACATGGAGGTAGAAATACCAAAATAGGGTTTTAATTATGCAATCCCCTATAAAATACAACCTTTCTCCCTCTTTTCATGTGTAGGTTAGATCTGGAAGTTTCAATAGAAGATGACCATAAAAAACATAGAGAATATTGTAACTCACATCTCAGAGTTATCAAATTCTAAAAAGAAGCATCCTATTCTAGGGCGCCCAATGCCCTTTTCCTTGCAATTCAACCTCAAATTTAAATCACAAGTTTGATGAAAGGGCATCAGGAGCCCCATCACAAAATGATGCCATAGTTTGAGTTTTGTCTTTTTTTATAATGTTTAAGGTGAATAAAGTTATTTTGGCCCATTAGGGGTCATATGGGACTATTTGTGAAGTTTTGGAGTCATTTAGGCAAAAGATGCAAAAATTACAAAAATATTGTCAATATTGTCATGACAACTTTTCAAGTGTAATAACAACTTTTTGAAAAGATGTTAAAAAAAATTTAAATGTCGGTTGGAGGTGGAGAACTATTTTTCCAAGCATAAATAATCCTTGGGCACAAGACCCAAGGTTTGGTGAATGGATTTTAGTAACATTTTCATGAATGAAACTTCATTTTTCTACACTTTCCAAGCGTAACAGTTTGCAAACTTGCTTTGTACAGATTTTTGAAAATGAAGGTAAAATTGTAGTAAAAATGTAGCTTAAAATTTGTAAATCCTATGTAACTGTAGATTCAATTTTAGTATTCTTTGTCATAGTCTCTTGTGTATGATTAATCTTGAATTAGATCAATTTTAATGTTGTAGAAAGTAGACAGAAGATTGTAGAAGAAATATAAGACATAATATAAATGACACAACATGTACGTGGAGAAACCCTTTCAGGAAAAAACTCCACTAAAATTGGTCTTGCTTGTATTATTTAACCTTTGATTAAGATTACAATAACACTGATTCAATTCTCTTTGATATGATTCCTTTGTTCTTCAACAAATCTTCTTCACAACCTGCAATATTTTCTCACAAAACTCTCTCATGCAATTGCTGCAATAATAGACAATATTCTTGCTTACAAACTCATAAGAGTTATTAAATATATAATCACAAAGCCTCTTGAGAAAATCCACAATCAAGGTTGCCAAGTTGAGTTCTCATATGCATACGCAAGTCAAACATGAGTCTCCCTCAAAGTTGGCACCCAACACTGAAGTGTTAACCTCCTAGTTTTCAAAAATATCTCATTCAAGCTCATCCTCGAAGTAGGCACCCAAATTGGGTCCCACTTAACTGATCATTGAAAATATATTTTCCATGCAATGGTTATAACTCAAAGATGCCAACTTGGGCGCCCAAGGTGGGCCCAAGTTAATATGTGTTAAATGAAACACATCTATCACCGATTCATGCAAAATAATATGCATGAATGATCCTCCATCTATTAACTAAATGTATCCACCTATTATCTATCCATGCAACTCAAGTCACTAAATTTAACTAACATGCAATTGAAGATAACTAAAACTGAACTGAACTGAACTTTGTAAACATCAATCCCTATTTTATAGGAACTCAACATGCATAAATCAAAATCCCTATTTTGTAGGAACCTAGGATGCATTTATGAAGTGTACTCAATTCACCAACCAGTTAATTAAACCAAAGTGGATCCCACCTCCCATGTAGGTTCCCATGTGCTCCTATTTTGTAGGATCTCTCCCAAGGCATCCCTGCATGCTCCTATTATTTAGGAATAACTACAAATGTCAAATTAAATGTTTATTTCATTCCAAATTAATCTCTTCCTAATCCTAGTGTTGTGCAACACATTCCAAGGACTTAGGAGATACATGAAATATATTTAGGATACAATTAAATGACATCTTATTCCCAACATTCTCCCACTTGAAATTATACATTGCAATTATCCTAAACAAGGAATCGTTATTATAAATCAAGTTCAAGACTCAAGACCAATGGCCTTCATGCACCAACTAACCAATCCATGCCAACTTCAAATGCAACCTGCATAATCATGAAGCTCCAAGCAAATGATTAATAATGAAAACCAAGAGAACTTATTTGTAGGAACTGGTTTCGTAAGATAATCTATAACATTAATTAAAGTGTCAACTTTCTCAATTAATACCTTCTCACTCTCAACCATTTCTCGCACAAAGTGATAATGAACATAAAAATTCTTAGTACGAGCATGATACATAGGATTTTTGGCTAAACAAATAGCACTTTGACTATCACATTTAAGTCTAATTTGCTTGCAATTAAAACCAATACCTTTGCCAAGTCTCTGTAACCAAACTATCTCTTTGGAGGCATGTGAAACCAATGAGTGTGTTGAACTCACATCCAACCAAGGTGTAGGCTTCCCGGTCTTTACTATTGAAAAATATTTTCTTACAAGTAACCATTCGAACATATATCTCTTACCATAAGAGAACTCAAGCCTCACATATTTCTCCAAGTATCCATGAGGACTTATAACCAACCAATCCATGCCAAACTCCAAATGCAACATAGCACTATCATGGAGTAATCAAGAAAATGATTAATGTACCCAATACATAAGATAACTACACAAGATCAATGCCAAAGCTCCAATCATGAATCATAAACATAAACATGACAACATGATCTAACCATCTCCTCCAAGGATACCACATACATCATAACATACATAAATATCCTAGTCTCAAGATAAAAAGTACCATGCCAAACTCTATACTCGTATCAAGAGTAAACCATGACATAATAGCAACCACTCTAAATGAAGAAAAAATGTATCCCCAATCACATGAAGATAACCTTACCAATGAGGCATCCACATCACTACCAACAACTCCCACTGAATTGTGGTACAAGCTACGCATGGAATCATGAATACCATCCTCTTTATGAATATCACTCTTTAACATCAAGCAAAGATTCATCACTAAAAAAAAATTACATGAAATTATCAATGCATCATTATAGTCATTCGAGAATTCCTTTATAAAAGAATCAAAACTCTTTTTCTTGTTCTTACAATCCTTCTTCACATGTCTCAGTTTCCACGGTTCCAACACTTTACCTTACTTCATCCTTCTAACTTACCCTTCCCTTCCTTGTCTCCCTTAGGTTCCTTTTTCTCAGGCCTACCTTTTACGAACGAGGCATCTTGGATTTCCGTTTTATACTTTCTCCTCATCTCCTCTGATAGGAGAGTAGGAATTATATTGTCCATATTTAGATTTGTACCACTACCACTGATAGTAACAATTAGATTTTCCCAAGACTCTGATAAAGAAAAAAGTAACAAAATGCATTTATCTTCATCTTCTAGATTTACATCTACAGATGCTAACTGACTTAGAATCAAATTAAAAGCATTCAAATGATTTGCAGTAGAATCACCATATTTCATCTTTAAAGAATACAACTATCTTTTCAGATACAACTTATTAGTAAGACTTTTGGTTTGATAGATATCACCTATTCTCTTCCACAACTTATATGTGGTAGTTTCATCTAAAACATTCAAGAGAACATCATCATCAAGACATAATCGTATGATCCCTCTTTCCTTTTTATCAAGCTTAGTCCAATCCTCATCTGATATTTTTGTAGGTGATTGTGTCATTACCAACAACTAACCACTGATCTCTCTCTTCAAGAATATCCCCCATTTTTAGTTTCTACATCTCATAATTAGATCCATCGAATCTTTCAATATATAAATGAGAATTAAAACTCATTGTAACACACTACTTTTATAAATCAGCAATTGACACAATATTAAAAGCTCCCACTACAGCCAAAAAACCTTCAATATTTTAAGAGAAAGGCATCCCAAACTCTACCCAACCATTAGCTTTGATACCAAATGTTGAAAATGAAGGTAAAATTGTATTAAAAATGTAGCTTAAAATTTGTAAATCTTGTGTAATTGTAGATTTAGTTTTAGTATTCTTTGTCACAATCACTTGTGTATGATTAATCTTGAATTAGATCAATTTTAATGTTGTAGAAAGTAGATAGAAGATTGTAGAAGAAATATGAGATATAATAGAAAGGACACAACATGTACGTGGAGAAACCCTTTCGAGAAAAAACTCCACCAGAATTGGTCTTGCTTGTATTATTTAACCTTTGATTAAGATTGCAATAACACTGATTCAATTCTCCTTGATATGCTTCCTTTATTCTTCAACAAATCTTCTTTACAACCTGCAATATTTTCTCACAAAACTCTCTCATACAATTGCTGCAATAATAAACAATATTCTTGCTTAAAAAATCATAAGAGTTATTAAATATATAATCAAAAAGCCTCTTGAGAAAATCCACACCTAGGGTTGCCAATTTGAGTTCTCATATGCATACGCAAGTCAAACATGAGTCTCCCTCAAAGTTGGCACCCAAAATTGAAGTGTTAACCTCATAGTTATAAAAAATTGCATTCAAGCTCATCCTCAAAGTAGGTGCCCAAAATGGGTCCCACTTAACTGATCATTGAAAATATATTTTCCATGCAATAGTTGTAACTCAAAGATGCCAACTTGGGCATCCAAGGTGGGCCCAATTTAATCTTTGTTAACTAAAACACATCTGTCACTGACTCATGCAAAACAATATGCATGAATGATCCTCCATCTATTAACTGAATGTATCCAACTGTTATATGTCCATGCACCTCAAGTCATTGAAGTTAACTAACATGCAACTAAAGATAATTGAAACATAATTGAACTAAACTGAACCAAACTGAACCAAACTTCGTAAACATCAATCCCTATTTTATAGGAACTCAACATGCATAAATCAAAATCCCTATTTTGTAGGAACCTGGGATGCATTTTTGAAGTGTACTCAATTCACCAACCAGTTAACTAAACCAAGGTGCATCCCACCTCCCATTTAGGTGCCCATGTGCTCCTATTTGTAGGAGATCTCCCAAGGCGTCCCGACATGCTCCTATTGTTTAGTAATAACTAAAAATGTCAAATTAAATGTTTATTTCATTCCAAATTAATCTCTTCCTAATCCTAGTGTTATGCAACACATTCCAAGGACTTAGGGGATACATGAAATATGTTTAGAATGCCATTAAATGACATCCTATTCCCAAAATTATTTGTACTTGCACTCCCAGGTCTTGAGACCGGTTGGGAATGAAACTCATGTGAATCCTCTTTTTTCTATTTTTTGTTTAATTTAAATCCATCAAGTATTGTAGGAGATAATTGCATTTCTTTCCAGACTAGTCTAAAACCTAGTTAGGGTAACCAGAGAACAAGTAAAAATGTGTATCTTCACCTTCCACTGGTAGAAATTTCTCAAATTTGGTGGAAAGGCATGTCCTTGTTTCATTATGTCCAACTTGTAGGAAAGGAAAGTGAAGTTGCTCTGGCTATGAGTTGATAGAAGGTTTTAATCCCTATTATACCAGAACAGAGAAGGCATTGAAATGAGTTTGGGACCCACTAGTGTATTCTTTAGTGTGGTCTTGGTGTGTCATAGATGTGGAGGGATAATTGGGAAGCCAAGAAAAACAAAACCACTTGACTGTCCTATCTAGGATTGTGTATGATAGTATTGTATAGTCCAGTACTTGTGATTGATTTTATTTCCTCATGATGTGTAGGTTCATTATCATTATTTAATGGTGTATAAGGGTCCTTGATACTAAAACCAAGTAAGGGTTTGTGTGTCCATCAAAGTTGAGTGTCAATACTTATGACTATCCTTTCAAGGCAGAGTTGGAAAATTTTGGCAAGTTTGTGAATAGTCCAAGTTTGGAACTTTGGTATTGGTTGGGTGTTGAAACCCCCTTAAAGGAATTTGTATGGCATGTTGTAATTGTTCCTAAATCCATATTGAGACCTGTAGAACCTATCTCTCTTTTGTTTGGAAAAGTTTTCAAGATGTATTGAAACTAGAGTCATCAACCCATTGGTGTAGGTCTGATTGTTTAAGTTAGTGTGGGTGATATCAATTCGGAGTCTTGGAATTTATTAGTGTAAATTATTTCCATGTCATGTTGGCATGGAACCATCAAGTATGATTTGTACCCATTGTTGTGAAATATGGTATCAATAGTCTAGTTTATGCCCTGAAATATTGGTATTTGAGCCCAAAGATCTAGGTAAGATAAGTTGGGAAGTTGTGTGTTGCATTTGGAAAGGTTGAAGTGAAGAACCTGGATGCAAAAAGACTAGGTAGTGAGGAAAAGGAAAGGAAACCTAGGTGAGGTATCACAAGAAGCAATCAAGAGAAGTGAAGAAAAAGCAAGGTGAAAGAGACTTGCTTGATAAAGAAGAATGGAAATGTTGAGAAAATTAGTCTATGGAGACTTCAAGAGTAAGAAGTTTCCAAGAAAGCAACAAGAGATAAAAAGAGAGGAAAGTGAGATAAAGAAGAAGGATAAGAAGGTAAAACAAATTAATATTGAGCAAGAGATAGCAGAGTTGAGACAAGCCTTGGAAAAAATGAAAAAAAATCAAGAAAGAATGGATCTTGAGATACAACAGTGTCTTGAGAAAGAAAACAAGGAAAATGGTTGGTATTTGCCAATAAGAAAGAAGTTAAAGTAGCTCATCAAGAAGATTATTCAGAGGAGAAGAAGGTAAGAGAGGACAAAAAAACTAGACCTTGGAGAGTCCTTGTTGATGATGTAAGAGCCTAAGCCATCTGAGGAAGAGGAAAAATGTGAAGAAAATGGGTCCCTTGAGACTGAAGATTTTATTTCTAACAATATTTGTGAGTATGTGTTTACATGTGCAATAGATCAAAATGAAGATGGAAAAGGGTATAAAGAAAAAGGAGAAGCGAATATAGTGTATGCAGATTGTTATGCACAATATGGTGAAGAAGATGTTACAAAAACAATAGAGGTAATGGTTGCTTTTTCTGATTTTATGGATGATGAATATGTTGACCAATTATATTCAAATGATTAAGATGAAGGCATGGACAATGGTACTAAGACATATGAACGATAAGTAGAGTTTTGGAACCTTGAAGCTTAGAATATGCTAAGTAAGATATTGTACAAAAAGAATAAAAAAGATCCATAAAAAATTAGGAATGCAAAACATCAATTGAAGGACAAGTTGTTGAAGAATTGGAATAGTAGGAAGAGAGAGAAGACCTGCTCTTAAGTGGACTTGATTTATTTTCCCCTTGGGTGTATGATGCAGGGGCATCAGGAGCCCTATCACAAAATGATTTCACAGTTTTATTTTTGTCTTGTTTTTTAATGTTTAAGGTGAATAAGGTCATTTTTGCCCATTAGGGGTCATAGGGAACTATTTGTGAAGTTTTGGAATCATTTAGGAAAAAGATGCAAAAATTGCAAAAATATTGTCAATATTGTCATGACAACTTTTCAAGTGTAATAAAAACCTTTTGAAAAGATGTTAAAAGTTGGTTAGAGGTTGGTTGGAGGTGGATAATTGTTTTTACAGGCATAAATAAGCCTTGGACACATGACCCAAGGGTTGGTGAATAGATTTTAGTAACATTTTCATGAATGAAACTTCATTTTTTTCTACTTTCCAAGCATAACAGTCTACAAACTTGTTTTGTACAAGTTGCACTTGCACTCCTAGGTCTTGAGACTAGTTGGGAATGAAACTCATGTGAATCCTCTTATTTATTTATTTTGTTTCATTTAAATCCATCAAGTATTGTAGGAGATAATTTCATTTCTTTCTAGACTGGTCTAAACCCTAGTTAGGGTAACTAGAGAACAAGGGAAAATGTGTATCTTCGCCTTCCATGGGTAGAAATTTCTCAAATTTGGTGGAAATTCATGTACTTGTATATATTTCATTATGTCCAACTTGCAAGAAAATAAATTGAAGGTTGCTCAAGCTATTTTCTTGTGATATGAGTTGTCAGAAGGTTCGAATAGGGATTATATCATACCAGAGAAGGCAATGAAATGAGATTGGGACCCACTAGTGTATGCTTTAGTGTGGTCTTGGTGTGGCGCATATGTGGAGGGATGTGTGAGGCATCCCCAAACTTGGTGGAACATGTAAATGATCATTGGGAATCCAAGCAAAACAAAACCACTTGATTATCTTATCTAGGACTGTGTATGACAGTATTGTATAGTCCAGTACTTGTGATTGATTTGATTGCCTCATGATCATGTGTAGATTATTAGTATTTTTGAATGGTGTATAAGGGTCCTTGGGACTCAAACCAAGTGATGGTTTGTGTGTCCATCAAAGTTGAGTGTCAATACTTATGATTGTCCTGTCAAGGCAGAGTTGGACAATTTTGGTAAGTTTGTGAATAGTCTAAGTTTGGAACTTTGGTATTGGTTGGGTGTTAAAGCCCCTTAAAGGAATTTGTATGACATGTTTCAATTGTTCCTAAATCCATATTGAGACTTGTAGAACCTAACTCTCTTTTGTTTGGCAAAGTGAAGATGTGTTGAAACTAGTGTCCTCAACCCAATGGTGCAGGTCTAATTGTTTGAGTTAGTGTGGGTGATATCACTTGGGAGTCTTAGAATTTCTTTGTATAAAGTATTCCCTTGTCGTGTTTTCATGGAACCATCAAGTATGATTTGAACCTATTTTTGTGAAATATGGTATCAATAGTCTAGTTTATGCCTTGCCTCGACATCAAAGTTCCTCTTTGTATCTCATTCTCAAATTTGAAGTTGTTCTATTAATTTTTGCTTTCGTTTATGCGATAAAATAAATTTTTAGATCTAGGGTTATATATCAAATAGGCTTGTTAAAACACACAAAATTTATCATCCTCACAACTCAAAAGGAAAAAAAACCCTAGGAGATTGGATCTCCCTTGTGGCTGTAAGGTAATGAACTCTATTTGGCTTATGTCCAAATGTGGAGTCAAGTGAAAAGAATCTAATCCTAGTTGGATCGAGGATCACTTTTTCCACTTCACACATATGTGCATATATATATACACATGTTCATATATACATATATACATGTAAACACATAGGTATATATACACACACATATTGCACATAGATGCATATACATGCACATGCACTAAATATATTATTAATTTTGTTTTTAGTGTGTGATGAAATTGTAACAATGAAAATTACATATTCATGTCCTCTTCTCTTCTGTTTTGGGTTTTCTACAAGTGGCATATTCTAGTGTAGGAGAATCCAATGGTGTAAGGGTAGTCTCACATCACCCAAAAAATGCATTTCCTCATTTTCTTTGGTTATTTTGAGTCCCATGATGATATTTAGGTTAAAAATGGTCTTATATTTTTAGTAATTTAGCCTAAACGAGCACGTATGGACTTGAAAATTTACCCCAAGGAGAAAGATTAAAAAATGAATCCAATTGTAGAATAATCATCTCAATATCTTGTACCATTTGGGAGGTATTAAAGTTTTTGTCTTAGGAAATTTCTCCAATAAAGTTTCAAACACAAATTTGAATCCCTTACAAGCCTAAAAAAAAGCTTGAAAAATGAATTAATCCTTTTGAATTTGTAGATCTCTTTGAAATATTTCTAACAATATATTATGATAGCAAATTAGACAACCGAGTTAAAAGTTATGGCTCT
The DNA here is from genome assembly GCA_007115665.2 of Sequoiadendron giganteum. Classification (NCBI taxonomy): domain Eukaryota; kingdom Viridiplantae; phylum Streptophyta; class Pinopsida; order Cupressales; family Cupressaceae; genus Sequoiadendron; species Sequoiadendron giganteum. The sequence goes on along the minus strand of CM021100.1, from coordinate 60,653,924 downwards.
AGGAAGTGTTACCAAAAGATGAATTTCAAATGAAATATATTCCTAGGTAGGAAAATGAATGATGGGACCTTTAGCCACCAAAAAATAAAGGGGAAATACACTTCCAAAATATTCTAAGGTGTTTATTGGTACCAAATAAAGGGGTTAACAAGGTTACGTAAGGAAACTCCATTAGTGCAAATTGTGGCTCCAAATTGTAGATTTTTCTTAGAGAGTTGATTTTATTTCTAGTGAGACAAGCCCATGTGGTTGTAGCATTATAATTTATGAATATGTAATTTCATTTTCTGAAAGAAATCAAAAGTGGGTTATTTTTCTTCCTATATTCTTTGTGTTAATATATGTTGTTGTGTTATGTGTGGTTGTTGGGTGGAGTAACCCTTCATCATATTCTTGTGCGATTTTTTTTTTAATCATAATATCATTTCATCTTGATCCCTCAATCATAAATAAAACTTAGGATTTGATCCACAAGTGTAGACTTGACCCAAGTCATTTTTCATAGGGCCATGGATTTGAAACCTAAACTTTTAGAATTCAAAAATCAAATTTACACCTCACTAATCCTTTTCACTAGTTGTTGTAAGTTGATCTAGCAAACATTTGTGTTGATATGTGTGCTACATTATATCTAAAGATGGTTATTTGTTCATTTGAGATCATCTTGAAATCATCTAGGAAAGCCTAGGAATCATTGAAGAGAATTATTATAAAGCATTTATGAGAGCACCACAATAGTATTATTAAATCATATCAACACATATTTGTTGAATCCCTCTTATGTTGTTTTTGTCCTTGATGTCAATTTGTGGTTATCTGGCATCTTGATGGTTATCTTCTTAGTTGATCCATATTTTGTTTGGCACATCTACTTCAGTGAGTTTATTATCTTGGTGGCATTGATCGTTTAACTCCATGTGCAGAATACAAATGCTTGTTGAGGTATTTTGGTTACAAGTTATTTGCTCCATTGATCAGGTGATACATTTTTGGTTTAAACAATTATTGTTTCAGTGATGATCTCAATTATGTTGTCCTTGGCATAAATCATCTTTATACAGGTTGTTATAGTATGGTTTGATCAGGCTCTTGCATCTTGAAATTGTTAATGGTTTACATGGTGCAACATGTTTCTCAGTATAATAAGGTGATCATTATTGTGTTAATGGCATTTTGAAATTTTCATGAGATTAGCCTTTATTATACTTCACAAGGCTTTGGAAAGTATGTTACATTGCAAAATATATGGTATTGGACTTAAATGTGATGGAAAATTGGCTTTGGTTAAAGGGATTTAAATTGATCTCCTATGTGCATTTACATCGGGTCAAAATGATTAATATTGACTTGGGCTTAAAAGTTGACAGCATGGTATAACACTCAACTTTGGTAAGACCAGGCTTAAAATGTCTTACCGCAGTACCGCAGACTGTTAAGAGAGTAATCGCGGTAGTGTGGTGAAGCAGCTAGTGGCAAGCAAGACAAATACCGCTATATCGCGGACTGTTAGAAGTGTAACTGTGGTAGTGCGGGTAAACTATCAGCGGCAAGTAGGACTGCTACCATTGTACCGCGAGCTGTTAGGTAGCTAACCATGGTAACGTGGTGGAAATGGCTAGCGGTTAGCTTGGAGCTACCGTTGTACCGTGAGCTATTAGGTAGCTAACCGCAGTAATGCAGTGGAAATGACTAGCGGTTAGCTTGGAGTTATCATTGTACCATGAGTAGTCCAAAGGGTGGCCGTGGTTGTGCGGTAAGGGAACAAATGTTAAATCTACTCCTTTCGACATGCATGTCATTGATCTACCCACTGTTTTCAAAGTGTTTTATACAGTTTCGATTGATTAATGTGTGTCCTCTCAAACTCCAAATGGCTATCATATTTTGCAAAGGAATTCGCTTTGCTTGCATTGGAAGATTAGGGCAAACTGTTGTCATTTCACTCTTTTCACATTTTTGATTGAAACCCTACTGGCCGCCACCATGGATCATTGCACTCGATCGTTTCTTTGTTATCCCTGGCATTTTTTTTCTTGGACAGTGATCAGGAGCAGTCAGGAGTCCAACACAATGGTCGCCCTGTGTCACTGTTTCCAGCCACTAGGTGTTGCATCGAGTTTGGAAGGTTGTGTGACCGTTTTCTTCTCCTCTGCAAATCTGGTAATCTATTCTTTGACAGTATTTTGGAAAATTTATCATAACATTTTATGTTATTGGGCATTGTTGTTACAGTTTGTTAAAAATTGCATTTGCTTATCTAGGTTCATGGATAACGGTTCTTGTGAAGTTACTTCAGTCACACTTCACAATGATTTTAGCTTCTTAAGTTTTACAGTCACTATAATGGGTATAGATCTCAGAATATTCTCTCAATCTCACTGGAATTTGTGGGTAACTGTTATAATGCATGGTTAATAGCTTTCAATTGCATGTTGGTTGGGGTTTCAGTTACTTCCTTTTCATAGCAGCTTATTTGTCAAAACTCCTATGGTATATGCACTCTTCATTACTACTTGTGGGTCGAATCTAAAAGAGGTTTCATTTTGCTAAAAATACTTATGTTGCATTGTTGGTTCAGTTAAGGAAAATGGTTATCATTTCACTTTTAAATGATGTGCTCTCATTGCTTTTGTTTAAGCACTACATGTGCAAGCTTCTAGTGAAGATATGCTCTGTCACACCTCTATTCTTGGACATTTTTGTTCGATCCTCAATAGAAAGAAAGAATATTTTTCATGATCACTGCAACATCAGATCCATTTCTTGTCGGTCATTCTGTAACCTAAAAAACAACCTTGTATAACCTTCTAGGATGTGAAATTCGAGAAATTGAGGCAACACTTCCAATATGTAATGATGTTTTCTGTAAAAAGCCAAAAACAGTGAGTTTAGGGTTCTATAATGACAAAAAATCAAAATCTTGAAACAAGGGCATTATTTTTTAGAGATCGGAAAGTCTATTCTGTTTAATTATGCTGAAAATTGGAAAATAGAGTGTGTAGTCAGATTTGTAGTTTTATGTATGGGAAAAGATTGAAAATCAAACAGTGAGAAAAGAAAGAAAAGATGTATTATTGTAAAATAGTTTGATAAGACTGTTTTGTAATTGTGATAGGATTTTCCTCAAGCTGCATCAAGATTAGATAATGCATGGAATTCTGAAGAGTCAATTCTGACTCTTGAAAATTCTATGTTTTGTTTGTCAAGAGGCACTTGACAGAAATCAAGTGAAACAAAGAGATTCTCTATACTATTGTACGTTCTATTGAATATCAGGAAAGGGGTTGGTGCTCCTTGAGATTGATGTCTCTAAACAAAGGGGTTGGTGCTTCTTGAGTCGGTGCTCAGAAATCAGCCATTGAGGCTTTGTCAAAATAAATTATTGAAATGAAAGCTTGAAAAAGGCAACAGATTCAAGAGTGGTTTTTCTACCCCAGGAAGGTTTTCCACTCGACATATCTTGTGTCTATTGTGTCTTTGTGACTCTTTTGCTTCAGTACTTTACTGCTTTAAAATGCAATGTTACATTACTCATTTCAGTTTATATGATTGCATTCGATTACATGAATGACACTATCATTGAAAAATGAGAACATATGTATGGCTCCTTTCAGTTTCAGTTTAAAATGTTTAAGAAGTTATAAACACTGATTCACCCCCCCCTCTCAGTGTATTTTCACTCCAACAATATCATCCTATGTCTATTGCATGCTTTCTTGTTTTTCGTTGATACTTATTCCAAAGTTGTTGAATTGACCTAACTAGGGGTTTGACCGAGGAGAATATTATTCTTGTGATTCAATGAATTCCTCAAAGGTGTTTCTAAACATTGTTAGTCTTTACCAAGATTCAAATATCAAAAGATTGAGGTGAGTGAATCTTGATAGTCCATTTTCTCCTAGTTCATTCCCTTGGGTACAAGCTAAGTTTATGCACTAATTTTGATTAATAGGCACATAATTTAGGTCCACGGGCATGCATTTGGCCCAAAGCATATTACAAATAGTTTAGAAACTCTAAGATATCTATTTGTTTTGTCATAAAAGTGTACTAGTATTTATGACAAATCTATTCCTAACATCTTCAACATCGTTTTCTCATCTCCATAACCCAATCAAATGTTTCATTTAAATTTATTTAATCTCACATTTAATTTAGTACTCATTGTTTCTTGTCTTGAAATTTTATCTAGATTAATTACTTTGTGTAATTACTTTAATGTTTAATTGAATATTGCATATATTATTAATTAAAATATAATGTTACACATATTCATAAAAAATGTTGGTGTAAATAGTCACACCACAAAAGTTCAAATAGAGCTATAGCTTAGAACAAAGAACAACACAATTATAAGAGAATGCTAAGGGAGGAGGCGGGTCCTCGTCATCTAGGTTGCCCCATTTATTAGAGGGGTCTAGAGTATCCACAAAAGGGTCCCTTTCACAGTTGAAATAAATTCAATCAATATTACCTCACATAATGTTTATAAATATACTTTTTATTTTAAAATAAAAATAATAATAATTTATCGAAAAATATTTCTAACAAAAAATTACACAAATTTTTAAAAAATCAACATTTCAAATCACTTTATAATCCACCATCAAAATTTAAAAACATTTCGAAAAAGACCCCCAAATATCATGTCCTTAAACTTCAACATTGAATCTGCATCAATTTTTTTTATGTGAAAAAAGTTGTCAGCTTCAGTATCTTAAAAAAATATTGAGTGATGTATGGCAATGCATATGAAAACGAAAACCAAGCTTTGGATTGTAGTGCATAGCAATTAGGATGTGACAGTTGGGAATGGCGATCATTAACTAGAGATTGGAAATTAACCAGCCACCTACTGAGAATGATTAAATTGTCAATATTTCAAAATTTGACTGTGACATCAAAGGAATGTTCATTTGAAAATCAGCAACCCACCTACTGAGTGGATGAAATTATGAAGTACTTCAAATCATTCTGGTTAAATACAATTGGAAATTAACTGCCCAACTACCAGAAACCATTGAATTGTCTCCTTTGAAAACTATTTCAATCCACCAATCTTGGTGTGGGTAACAGAAGAAAAAAGCACTTCATCCAAATGATGATGATAAGAGTTGTACACATATTCCACTGATGAACATACCTTTTTACTAACCTGCCATGAATCATGGTTATTTTGTTCCTGTGACATGAAACATAAGCTTCAAACACAAATCATTTCACAAACTGAAATGTTATTTCATGTGGGTCCATTTTTTCAATTCAAGAAAAGCTTTATGAACAGAGATCAGAACAGACAGGGACGTCAGTTGTCCTTGCATTTATCATAATTTTGCGGGGGTGGTGGGGACGGGTTGGAAATATTCTTTCATTGGGTCATCTCTGATTTTTTCTAGGGACGGTTGGTATGGCCTGGGACGTCAGTGACGCCCTCTGATCATTCAGATGACGAAGTCAGGTTGAAAAAAATGCCCAGAGATAAAACAAAAAAAAGGTCTCAACTTCTTTGGAAAGACTGAAGGTAGGTAGGATACAAGAGATGGTTGGTTCAAAACAATTTGTTTCATCAGGTTGTCTCAAGGGTTTGCCTTGAATCTTTCTGGTATGGTTCTTTAAGATCTATGAAGTTTGTAACCTATAACTGGTTGTTAGAAATGCTTAGAAAGGAAGAAAAGCAAAGTTTGACAGAGTTGTTTGGCCTTTTACAGAATTGAGAGAGAGTTGGAAACTTGGATCTACGAGATAGGTGTACTTTTAGTCTATAGACTATATATAGTGTGAGATTTGAGTCTGAAACAAGTCTCACATCTGCAAATCGTCTCGTGGTAAATCAATTGTTAGTTAATAGTAAAAGCCTCCAAAATCTCATTTATCTCGTAAAAGCTAGATAAATATTGATTTTTACTCAGTATTGCTTCTGAAATCGATTGTGTTCATTTTTCTTCTCCTCTTGCTCTCTACTATCTTGATGATAGATCACATAGTGTGGTTCGAAACGTTGATGCAAAAATATGAACACAATCGAATCCAACAGCAATACTGAGTTATAACATGGATTGTGGAAACTTGATACCATTAAATATTGATTTTCCAACTAGATGAGAACATTCCATTTCCATTTGCAATGTTTTTTGTCAATTAGATGGCAACTGTTTTTTTCATTTGCATTGCTTTACGTTTTAAATCTCTATACAAATATTTCAAAATCAGGTAATGCTTAATTTCTTTAAGGAAAAAATCTAGATTTGTCTAAGTTCATTTCATTCCAGTATTTAACATTTATTATTAATTGTTTAATCCAGCCACATACAACTATAATTTGTAGCACATGGCATCCATATGCAGCCATGCACAAACACTTACTCTCTAACATATTAACATACATATAGTTTTCTATCGGTGTAATCCTTGAACCTCTTTTAGGTGCAAGTACTAGTAATAATTGTTATGGTGTTGTGTAGTAATGGTCTTTTGCCTTTTTATATTTTTATCTATTATTTGTAATGTTAAGTATTAATAGTCATTATGTTTGTATTTAAAAATGGACACAAAGCATTCATTTTTGTAAGTTGCATCAAAGAAACAACCAATCATATGGTGACCAATAAGACAATCAATAATAAATGCATTGATGCACATATTTTGGTCCAGGCAACTCAATGAAGATGTCATTGATGTGCATGTTTCATTGTTGCACATATTTTGGTGAACCTTTTTAAGCATGTTTAGAAATGAAGATTTTTTTTTTTTGACAAACTTGTTTGGCTTCTTATGGAATTGAGAGAGGGTTGGATCTAGGAGATGGGTGCATTTTAATTGTTATGGTGTTGTGTAGCAATGGTCTTTGTTTTTATAACTTTATCTATTACTTGTAATGTTAAGTATTGATAGTCATTGTGTTTGTATTTAAAAATGAATACAAAAAATTCTTTTTTGTAAGCTGCATCAAAGAAACAATAAATCATATAGTGACACAAGACAATTGATAATAAATTCCTTGATGTACATATTTTCGTCCAACTTATTTTATGGTGTTTTTAGACAAGTCAATGAAGATGCCACTAATGTGGCTAGTTTGTTGATGTGTCTATTTCATTGTTGCACATATTTTGGTCCAACTTTTAAGCATTTTTAGAAGGGAAGAAAAACTAACTTTGATAGACTTGTTTGGCTTCTTATGGAATTGAGACGGTTGGATTTAGGTGATGGACGTGTTTTAATTGTTATGGTGTTGTGTAGCAATGGTCTTTTGTTTTTTAATATTTTTATCTATTACTTGTAGTGTTAAGTATTAATAATCATCATGTTTGTATCAAAGAATGGACACAAAGTATTCATTTTTTTATGTCACATCTAAAAAACAACCAATCATATGGTGACACATAAGGCAATCAATAATAAATGCCTTGATGCACATATTTTGATCCAACTTATTTTATGGTTTTTTTAGGCAAGTCAATGAAGATGTTACTAATGTGGCTAGTTCATTGAAGTGATTGTTTCGTTGTTGCACATGTTTTGGTCCAAATTTTTAAACATGTTTAGAAAGGAAGAAAAATAAACTCGGATAGACTTGTTTGGCTTCTTTTGGAATTGAGAGAGGGTTGGATCTAGGAGATTGGTGTGTTTTAATTGTTATGGTGTTGTGTAGTGATGGTCTTTTTCTTTTTATATTTTTATCTATTACTTGTAATGTTAAGTATTAGTAGTCATTATTTTTGTATCAAAGAATGGGCACAAAGTATCCTTTATCGTAAGTCACATCAAAGAAACAATGCATCATATGGTGACACATAAGGCAATCGATAATAAATGCCTTGATGCACATATTTTTGTCCAGCTTATTTATGGCATTTTTAGACAAGTCAATGAAGATGTCGCTAATGTGGCTAGTTTGTTGATGTGGTTATTTCGTTGTTTCACATGTTTTGGTTCAATTTTTTAAACATGTTTAGGAAGGAAGAAAAAAAACTTTCATAGACTTGTTTGGCTTCCTAATGGAATTGGGAGAGGATTGGATCTAGGGGATGGGTACATTTTAATTATTATGGTGTTGTGTAACAATAGCATTTTTTTATATTTTTATCTCTTACTTGTAATGTTGAGTATTAATAGTCATTATGTTTGTATTAAAAATGGACACAACGTATCCATTTTTGAAGTCACATCAAAGAAACAACCAATCATGTGGTGAAACATAAGGAAATCAATAATACATGCCTTGATGCACATGTTCTGGTCTAACTTATTTTAAGGTATTTTTAGACAACTCAATGAAGATGTCATTGATGTGGCTATTTCATTGTTGTCCACAACCCCAAACAATATAGTTTTAAACTCTTAACCCACATATCGAATTGTGTTGTAATTTTTATGAAATGTCAACATAATATTCAAGAACTTAAAATGTACATGAAATTAGGATGCATAGCTATTAGATCATCTCCCTTATATTTAGCATTGATATATAATTCACTTACTATATTTAGCATGTTCTTCTTCTTTTCATTTGTAAATTCCTTCCCTCCTTTACTTTGAGCTATCTTATATATAAATTTATGAAGGTCTTACTAATGAAATTTTGATTTTATTTGAATTGTGTGTATATAACTTGAAACGTAAAAAAAGGGAATGGGGGTGAGTAAAAAGGTTCACCAAAAAGAAATGATGACCTAAGGAACCCTCACTTTGCCTAGTTTCATTAGTTAAAGAGATCTCCCAAGGATATAATTGACTTTCAACCTTGAGGTAAGTCAACTCTAGGGGGATGGGGATCTATTGTTTCCTAATGACACAAATGACTGAAATGCACTTTTGGGAGATAAAAATAAAATACCAAATGATCTCAATTATGTGATGCAAAACTACAAATAAAAAAATTAAGGATAGCACAAACAAAAATAGTAATTTTTCAACAGATTTGAGAAGGGAAAATTGATGTGTACTAGGCTCCAAAAGTGGGTGTTGAGTATCTTGTAAGGACAGCTTCACCCTAGGATGAATGGGTCTCTGTACAAGGGTCCAAAATCTTATTTCACAGTCCTCTAATCTCGGATCCGAGCTCTCAATTTCTCTAGATGCCACTATCAAAAAGTCAAAAATAAATTTTGTAGGTGTTTATGTGGCTTGACCAATTTGACAACTTTTTAAAAATTCTCTTTTGATCCAATTTCAATCCTTCTTCACCTACAAATCTGCACATACAAAGAGAGGGGAAAATGTTTGTTTTTTGGTGAATAGGGGTTTTCCTTAGCCAAACCCTAGTTTGGTAATTAAACCTTGATAGAAAGAAATAATGAAAAATTAAAGGAATTTGATGAATGAATAATGCTATGTCACAACTCACTAAACCATTAATGGCTGCCCTTAGAGGACTTAAGTCTAACACATCTCTTTAAGGAGCTTGATCTTGCTTGAATTGGCTTGAATGATTGCTTGATTTGATTTTTGGATGCTTGCTTGAATGCTTGAAACCTACATCAGAATGTTAGCTCCACAACATATATGAACACACATGAATCTTGACATGATGATATGATCTTGATTATTGTTGTATATGTTTGATAAATTTCCTCTTCAATTCTCTTGACAATAATTTTTTCTCTTGTTAACTCTTGATAGTGTGTCTTAAGTTTGAATTGATAAAATAATGTATTTGTAATTGTTTATCTATTTTCTCAAAAATTAGATTCCACAAGCTAACATTTGAAACTTGAATTTGAATAATTAAAATTCCACCAAAAATATATTGACACTTAAGTTGGACCTAAATCCAAGACACAAAAATTCCAAGGTGTTTAAAATAATGTTTTGATTATATGGAAAAAATGGGTTTTGAATGGACTTGAAACCATTTACAATAGGTTTTGAATGGACCTGAAACCATTAACAATTAGGTTTTGACAGGGACCCAAAACCCACTCAAAGAAGAACAATCTACTCATGAATACAACACAGTCAACCAACAATGAACCAACAACAAATCACCAAATTAACAACAAGACTACCCAAATCTGCACTAATTAGAAGGTTTTGATGGGAACCTTAAACCCAAAAAAGCCAAGTTTTACAAGGGATCTTGAACCCAAACCAAGTTTAGAAGGAAACCTAAAACCTACTTACAATCAGATTATAGGGACCAAAATCCCTCACTATATTCCAAGTTTTAACATGGACCTTAAACCCACCAACAGAGTCAATATAAAACCACCTTCCATAAGGAGTGACACCATGACCCAAATCACCAACCCACTAGCCAACACAGTCCAACAGATCTGAGAGAACAGAGCTCAACCAAACCCCCACTCCACCTCTATAGGAGCAACTAACAAGGAAGATGATAAAACCCCTTCCACCAAAGTCACAACACTTAGACAACCTCCAATCCCACCTCAATAGGACAAGAATCCACCTTAATAGGAGTTTCAAAAGAGGGTACCAGAATAGAGGGCTTCCCATCAAAGACACAACAACCAACTCCACCTCAAAAGGAGACTCCACCTGAATAGAAGTTTCCTTCACCTCCATAGAAGACACTTGTTGAAGATCCCGATAGAAAGCCAACGCTCCAAATGAAAGGGAAAACTCGACAATCAAAGACAACATGAGAGAGAGAGAGGATAAAGATCCGCTTAGGCCAAAACATCATCTAAGACAAAAGATACAACTTTATACATATCCTAGACAACAATAGAAAATTAGAAATAAGGGCAACATAGGCTCCCTTTCACTCCAAGAAAATAAGGGGCTTGAATAAACATTTCCCAACCATTAAACCAAAATCTAGGAGCAACCCAAACATAGCATCCTCTAAGAGAAAGACAATCCCCATTGAAAATATAAACATCACAGATCATAGTGGGCTCAAGACCTTATGGTCAACCAACAACACAATCTCAACAAAAGAACAAAGGCTAGTAAGAACGCCTTCCACAACCAAGAAAACACCCACAAAAATAGCATGGAGGTAAAACCACTACTCCATCATAGTATTAATAGTAAAATAGTCATTAATCACAACCCTCTTAAGGCCCAAAAGACCCATGACCACGTCAAACGACCAATGGAGTTGCATAGAGTCAACAAAGGAAGAGGAAGGCAACAATCCACCCCCCATTTTGAAAAGAAACCCTCAAAAGAAAAAATATAACTTATTAAACAAGCACCAGGGGAAAAACAAAAGCCAAAAATGGCCCAAAAAAAGAGCACCAATACCCATGAGGCAAAAGGAGCTTTCAAAGGTGCCCAAGCAACCAACAAAAACAAAAAAACTGCAACACAGTAGGCCAAAAACTAATGCCAAAATAAAGTAGGAGCACCACAACATCCCAACAAGGTGACAACACTAAGAATCCCTACAATAGTATGTCCAAGAAATATAGAGATAGCAGCCAACACCACCCCATCGCAACCCAGAAATCTGACAATAACACCCAACCCGGCAACAAAAAACATTCTGAATCCCAACAGGTCGACAAAAACACCCAACCCAGCAGCAAAAAACCATCCACCTCTTTTGAATCTTCTCCTTCCTCCCCAGCCTCAGCCCCTAATTTCAAATTTCTCCCCTCAGCTCCTCTTCTCGCTCCCTCTTTTCTCCATTTCAATTTTTAATTTTTCATGCGAAAATTAGTTATGTTTAATTTTTAAAATAATGTTAGCATTTGTTTAATGTCAGTTTCCCTTTCAGAAAATGGGAATAATAAGACTTAGGAATGCATAATTTATAATATTAGAAGCTTAATTAAGTCCAATTCATTAAGGGGATGCAAACATAGTGTGAAAATGTAAAGGAGTACATTTTTCAACACTACATTTAGCCCCCACTTTAGTGAGAGTATGAGCCCTATACTCAAACTCACACTAAAGTAGACAAATAAGTCAAGAGAGTTCTAATTGTACAACTATTAGAAATATGAGATAACAAAGATCAAGGAGGATCAATCCTCCAAGATCAAAGATCCCATGGAAAACCAACAAAGGCACAAAGAGACATGTGAATGTAGAAGTGACACAAGATATAACATCATATAATGTCAAAATTAATGTAAAGATAAAAAAAATTAAAAAAGATCAAGCTTCGACTACTTGGCCAAAAAATATTGATCAAGCCTAGGTTGTTTGTCCAATGATATGCTCACAAAGGCTAGTGTAGTCTGATATACACTAGGTGTGCCTCAAGTCAATGTGAGAAACACACAATGGTTTGATGCAGTCTGATATACACTAGGTGTGTACCCATAACCATACCAAATTTATACTCCCTAATAACTTTGAAAAGGTGCCACACACGACAATCACAAGACTAGAAATTTATGTTATGCTAGACACTCATGAAATAAAGGAACCACAAAGAAAGTTGTGTTATAATTGGTGGCCAAGAGTTTTATTTATGATAGTCAAAGGGATTTTTCTTAGTTCATGAAAGGTCTCACTTTAGGGACATCACACTCAACATCACCATAAATAGAGGACTAGTCAAGAGATAAGAGATTCACGCCTTAGGGAATACAAGCCATAGCATTACCACTAAGAGGAATGTCATATGCCAAGAAACATCACGCTCTTGAAGGACATCAATCCCAATGCCATCAACAAGAAGACCACCACTTGAAATAAGAAGACCACACTTTGAACAAGAGGTCATGTCATCAAGAAAGCAACAAGTGGGAGGCATAATGCCCCCACTTTAAATAAATTGTTAAACACCATGCTATGAGAAATTACTTTAAAGTAGGATATGATAAAATTCAATAGATGAAAGAGACATGAGAGATTATTTGGAAAGCACTATGCCAATTATATGTTTCCAAATAAAGCTACGTCATGAAAATGAGGTTTACCCCCACATGCAATCCTAAGATAACACAAAGGGATCCACAGATTTGGGGTTAATGTAATCTTTACTACTGTGTTATAATTGAGCTTGGAATCACCATTGTTCCCCAAATAAATCATCGAACAGTGAGCACAAAGGAAGAATGGCACATATAGAGAAAAAAATAAAGGATAAGCCTTTTGGGTCAACATGGAAGAGACCTAAATGACTCAATGCTTTGCATCATCCCAAAAAGGGAAACACAAGACAAATGAAAATACAATGGTTATGATAGATAGAAGAATGAAGATACAAATAGAAAAATTTCACAATAGATTTTCTTCCTTTGTATCCTTGCACCAACGAAGTGACAAGGGTCATCCAAAGTAGGCTCACAAACATAAATACATGCCAAGAAACATGGTACAGGTGATCACATTATGCACATGCAATCACACAAATAACATGAAGACACAAAGCTAGTATGACACATGTGAGCTGACCTAAAGCAAGTCGTCTACATCCCAATCTTGTTCATCATATACAAAATTTGGATGACTATCCAAAGGGTAAACAATGAGTTCCAAACTAGGGAAATCACCAGGTTCAACACATGGTGATGCACTCTTGTTAGGAGGATCATCATGGTTGTTATCATCTAAGCTCATAGAAGAGGAAAATAACAAATTTAGCTCATTATGCACTTCCTCATAAATCTTAACAATCTCATCATCATCATCCAAAATCACAATAGGAGGTCTAATGATAATGTCCAAAGAGGCTTCATGTGTTTATTGTTGTGGAGAATGTGGAGAAACATCATTCTTTGTTTGAGTTAAATTTTGATCTTGATTTATTTATTTTTTCTCTTCTTTTAACTTACGAGCAATAATACAATGTCTATGAATATTTAGAATTTTGGTTTCTTTTTGCATAGTTTTCAAGTTTTGATTGTGTAGGAGCAGGTTTATCAACCATAGTTTTATTTTCTTCCTGTAAGGGAGGAATGGAAGGAACCATCAAGGTTTGGTCCACCACTTTCTCTTTAGGTTTATAAACTATTTGATCTTAGGAAGCGCAATTGGAATTGTATATTAGACTCTTTGTCTCTTATAGGAAATAGGTGGAGGATTTGTCATGGATTTGTCTTGGTTACTTGGAAGAGATTTTGGTTCAATCAGGGTTTCGTCAATGATAGGATACGCAAGCATGGATTGAGGGATATTGCTAAGAGATAATTTTTCTATGCACTTTGCCTTGAACTTTTGGTAAGATTTGAAAAAGAAGTCCTCACGAGGCTTAATAGGTTCCATAGGTTCAAGCCAAAAGAAATCCAAGGATAAATTTTCATGGGAAGACACGTGATTAAAACCAATATGATGCACAATGAAAATTTCATTACCAAATGTAAATTTTAAACACTTATGCACTACCAATGGTACAACATCAATGAAGTGTAGCCATGGATAGCCTAGCTTCACACATAATTGGTTTGATGATAGGATGATGGAGACTTAAACATTTAATTGGGGAGAGTAATCAAACTTATCATATGGAAAGCCTAACCATTATGTGTTTTAATCCATGCTTTTGATTGTTCATAAGAATATTGATAAAGTTCATGCACAAACAATAATTCTTCAGTTATCACATTCTCTACACACACGAGATCAATTAATATCATATTAGTAGGCTTTTCATTGATTCTTCTAGCTATGTAAAGAGCACCATCAAGTGTATGTTTAATTATGTCATTTTCTGAGAAAGCAATGTCAAGAGACATTTAGGTTTGGCCCTTACAAGGTTGAAAGCCAATGATTCTGATCATAGTTTTTATATCAATAATCACATGTTATTAGTATTTGTGTCTTGTATATTGCCAACATTCATCACATCATTCTTGGTGTCACTAGCTTTAACAAATGAGATGCTATGATTTGGCATTGGATTAGTAAAGATTTGCAAATTTTGGTTAGGTGGGGCAATGAACTTATTTTGTTGATCATTAACACCACCAATTTGGATGTGATTAGAATCAATGAGGTCTTGCACAATGTTTTTAAGACACATACATTGTTATGTATCGTGTCCATTTTATTGGTGATAATGGAAAAAGGAATTTGGATTATAGTTCAGGGGTAAAGGCTTAGTAGGATCAAGGTTTCTAATAAGAGGTAAGGTAATTAAGTTCTTACCCAAGAGTTCCAACATGATGGAATGAAGGGTATCGAGTAACAAAGTAAATTTGTCTATTTTTGGCCCTAAATTGATATGGATTTTTTGTTTCTATAGTAGCCACTTGAGATTCAACATGTTTATTTGTTTGACGCGGATTTATTTGTATAAATCCTTTATTTTGTTTCTTGAATGGTTGGAAATTTTTATGAGGCACAAATTTAGATTTTTTAGGATGGTTGGAGGAAGTTTTTGCTTCACGATGACTAACTGAATTCTGATAGCCACAGAGAGTCATGCATAAGTGAGTGAAGGAAGCAAATCTCATCATCCCAAGCTTATCTTGAATGTTGGTTTGCAAATTTTCAATTAACATTCTTTGAAGGTCAGCATCAAGAATCTTAATGTTGATTTGTGAGTAGAGCAATTGGTATCATGCTAATCAATGACCTTTTCATCTTTGTTTTTTTTGCATTGCATTAAATCCAATAAGGCCATCTTGGGACCAATATGCACTTGTAAATGGTTAAGGAAGGCACCAACAAGCTCATTGAATGAACTAATTGAATTATTCGGTAAAGAGAAAAACAATTCCAAGGTTTTGTATTTCAAAGATCTAGGAAAAATCTTAGCCAAGTGCTTGTCTTTGAAGATGAAGTCACTACATAAGGTTGTGTATGTTGAGACATGGTTGCTAGGATATCCTTTACCACCATATTTCTCAAATCTATGAATCTCTATGTCTTGTGGCATTTGTGCTTTCAATATCTCCAATGACGATGAGTTTTGTTTGACATATTGTGAAGGTAGGCCATTTTTATTTTGGCTTAAACTGGAAATTTATTGTTAGAGGGATGACACAATTTGAAAAATTTGGTTGACGATGGAATCATTGGTTGTGTTTTTATATGGAGGTGAATAGGATGGATTAGGAGATATTATGTTTGAATTCACAAAGCTAAAAGGATTCCCAGTGGACATACCCAAAGTTGGATTGGCGTTGCTAGTTGGTAGTCGTGTTATAGTAATAGTTGAAGGAGTGTATGTAAGAATAGAGGCCATAGTTGTAGGGGAGGAGTTTGATTTCCACCTTGAATTTTAGTGTATCCCAAATTTTGAGCACAACTATCCACTATAGGAACATGATCATCAATGATATGAGCTAAGCTTCACAAAATTTATATTCCCAATTCATTATCAAGCATTCTCCTCGTGTTATCTATGACAAGAACCGCAGTACCAAAAATATATTCAACACTCACAAGGTTTTGAAATTTTTCTAAGGCTTTATCCATTTTTTTTCAATTTTTCTTGAGGAACATTAGCAACAATGGTTTCAACATCAATAGGAT
The DNA here is from genome assembly GCA_007115665.2 of Sequoiadendron giganteum. NCBI lineage: Eukaryota > Viridiplantae > Streptophyta > Pinopsida > Cupressales > Cupressaceae > Sequoiadendron > Sequoiadendron giganteum. The sequence goes on along the minus strand of CM021100.1, from coordinate 60,637,580 downwards.
TGGAGGTCATAAGACATGTTATTTTAGGTATGGATTTCAACATGGGCTGACTAGTGTCAACACTATGAGTGAAAGAGTTAGAAAACCCAAGATCCGCAGTGGATGTACCAACACTGGATGTCATGAGTCTTGAACTAAGTCTCACTGAAGTATTAACAATAGGACACCAGGCTATAATACTCATACAAGTTTCACCAAATCTTGATTGTGGTTGTGTATGTTGATGATATAATTTTTGGAGGAAATGAAGCTATGTACAAGAGATTTGTAGAAGACATGAAGAAAGAATCTAAGATGTCTATGTTTGGGGAGATGAATTTCTTCCTTGTACTACAAATCAATCAAAAAAAAAAAGGAATATGCATTTCACAATCAAAGTATATCAAGGAAATGTTGAAGAAGTTTGGAATGAAAGATTCTAAACCAGTATGTACCCCTATGGTTACTAGTTGCTTGGAATGAAATATTCTAAACTAGTATGTACCCCTATGGTTACTAGTTGCAAGCTAAGTAAGAATGATGAATCTCTTAAGGCTGATTAGAGCAATTATCAATCAATGATTGGAGGATTGCTATATCTAACTACTACTAGACCAGATATCATGCATGGAGTTTTTCTTGTGGTTGGATTTCAATAAGATCCTAAAGAGTCACATGTTGCATTAGTGACGAGGATACTCAAATACTTGAAGGGAACTCTAGAACATGGCTTGTGGTATCCAAATGATACTGATATTTCTCTAATTTCTTATATAGATGTAGATTGGGTAGGATGTGTTGATGATAAGAAAATTACAAATGGTGGTGCATTATTTCTTGTATGTAGATTGGTGTCTTGGTTGCGCAAGAAGCAAGATTCAATATCTTTATCTACTATAGAGTTAGAATATATTAAAACATCTTTCTATACACATGTGTTGTGGATTAGGAGAACCTTGAAGGATATTAGAGTTGTATATAATGAACCAATCTCTATCTTTTGTGACAATACAAGTGCCATTAACATTTCAAATAATTCGATGATACACTCAAGGACAAAACATATCTCAATCCAGTATCACTTTTTGAGAGAGAAGGTTGCAAAGAATGAAGTGAAGCTTGAGTATGTGCCTACAAAGGATCAAGTTGTTGATATATTCACTAAGACTCTTCCTAAGGATAATTTTGAGTATCTTTGGGAGAAGTTAGGGCTTATTACCCCTCCTTTGAACTAGATGCATAAGGATATGCATTAGTCTACTGGATTTGAAGATTCATTCTTTGTTCTAGAATGGTGTTGGAGGCTACCTCTCAAGGGGACTAGGTAGTAGTTTTTTTGGTTTTTGCAATCATAGGGAGTAAGTATTGATGCAGGTTTGTGTTTTCCTTTGTTAGATGTGACAAAGGATATGTGCAGTGGATGATGGTTGATGTAGTTTGTTGTGTGCTCCTAAGAGGAGTATGCTGAGAAGTAAAGAGATAAATTATGTACGTTTGATTTCAAAGGGGGAAAGATATGCAAATGTGTTTACCTTTGCCATTGATTTCAAAGGGGGAGAAGACAAATCAATGTGAAAAAGAGTTAGTTGAGAAAAGGAGAGTAGTAATTTGAGAGGGGGAGAAAGGAAAAGAGAGAAAGAGAAAGAGTTGTTATGGAACAGTATGTTGGTGATCAGAGCTATTTGTTGTTGTTGATGGTTTTTCACATCATGAGTTTCCATCAATGACAAAAGGGGGATTGTTGTAAGTATGAGTATTTGGTGTTGTTATTGATGTCAACAGGCTTATTTTTGTTGTCAATAATGTCAACTAGTAATGGTTGATGCTTTGATTAGTTTCATTATTTTTTCATTAGTAAGTGCTACTGGTGTCAACCTCTAGTGTTCCTTTGATAAGCTTCCATTGGTGGATTTCGTTGGTTTAGTAATGATAAGGAAGTGTTGAAGATGATGAGTATATGTCTCTAGTGCTTGGTTTCTAAGTGCTTCTGAGAAAATTTGAATAAAAAAGAAAAACAATATGTTGCAGAGGTGTTTTGGTATACAGTGTGGTGTTTTGGTTTTGGTCTACATTTTTTATTTTTTTTGAAGATCTACTTATGTAGTTTAGATATGTTGGTCAAAGGTTTTCAAAGGTTCTATATCTAGAATTTCTTGGTTTGGATCATTGTGTAAAATAAGTGTTCACCAGTGTGTGAATTGTGTTTCAATGGTGTTTGGGAGAAATGATTTTGCTCTGCATTTCTTTGTAGTTTGATTTTTGGTCTTGTGTTTTTGGAATTGTTCTAATGAGGTTCATGTATCTACCTTTAGTCAAATTTGTTCATGGTTTGGTGCTTCAAAAGTTGGTTTCTTGAGCTATAGAGTATGGAAGGTTGTTTTAGTGTACTGGGGGTGTACATTCTTCAAGTGGAAGTTGTTGAGAAGGAATTTGTTGGATTTCAAGGTTTTTATGGAATATTTTAGATTGTATTCAAGTGTTGTGTGTGGTCTATGAGTCATCTTTGGATTTGAGGAAGCATGTACTTAAATGTTAAGGGTGTTTACATAGGTTCGATTGACCTTGGGTGTTTACAATAATTATGGATTTGCTTCAAAAATTGAGGAAGCGTGGTGTGGTGTTTATGTTTGTTTTGGGTCCATGTTAATATGTGGTGTGGTCCACTTTCATTACTTTCCATTGCAGGAATGCTTAGTGCCAATCTAATTTGAATTTTCATGGTTGAGGTGCATAGGCAATATTGTAGAATGTTTTCAAGGTTGAATATGGTATAAATAAGTGTTGATTTGATGGATAATTATGTCATGAAGTGTGATGAAAATTATAGATTTGTGAAGTGCAGTGTGAGCTTAATGAGTTAGACCACTGGAAGCAGTGAGCAGAAGATGTCTACAATCTTCAGAGAGTCTTCAAATGTGTTGTTGATGTTGTGGTGGATCTTTTTTGTTGCATTGAGATGGATTTCTCACTGTAACACTTTTCGTTCTTGTTTTCTATAATCTATTAGTGAACCTTTAGTAGTGATCCCTTATTTCTTTTGGGAAGTGAGCCCTCTTGTAGAGAGCCTATTATATTCGATGTTGCAATTAATTTATATTGTGAGATAATCCTCATCGTGGGTTTTCCCTTCTTAGAGTTTCCATGTAAATCTAGTGTTCTATTGTGCATGGTGTTGTTGTGTTTTAGTTTTTTACTATTTTATTTCATGCTAAATTATTCTAACATATTAAGGGTTAATTTATTTGATGTGGATTTGAATGTTTATGAGGGTTTTAAAGTTTTAATGTACAATTGATTCACACCCTCTCAGTTGTCTTGTGTGCATTTAAAACCTTTTTCCTTGTTGGCTCCTTATCCTTGTAGGTTCGTATATATTAGTGTGAATAAGTTCCAATGGAATTACAAATGAGCACTCCTTGGTTTTAAAACTAGTCTATTTTCTTTCTCATCTGACATTATTTGCACAATGTATTTTCAGGCTTGATTATCCTAGGCATATCTCTCACTACATGAGAGGAACTGATATTTACTATGTTGTCAAAGTTGATGTACCCCATCCTTTTGTGCCACAACCAACATTCTTCATATTGAGCCAATAAGCATATTCATCCATTAGCCTCCTTTAGATGATAAAAATTACAATTTTTCCTTGTTCCTTCAACAACAATCCTTCCAAGACCTTCCTTTCTGATATCATATCCATTAGCATGAAAATTAAGATTGTATCCTTTGTTGCACATTTTAATGACACATAGGAGATTATGTTTCAAACCTTTGACATAAAGGACATCTTTAGTTTTGTTCTTTCCATCAATTGTTATATCGCCTTTTCCATAGATTTGAGTTGGCTTGTCATCACCAAACTTAACAGCTCCAACATTAACCTTCTTGATACTCATGAACTTACTTCTTTCACCAGCCATGTGGTGAGAAAACCCATAGTCAGTCACCCAAGCATTTGTCTCTTCCTTTGCATGAAAGTTAGTCCATACTACCATTTATTTTTCATTGACCTTACTATTCTGCAAGATACCAAACCTTTTACATTCTCCAATGTTCTTCTTTTTTATTCTAGAGCCATGAATAGATTTTTATCATTTGAATCATTATCTTCACCTTCAAAGGACCAATTGCTCTCCTTAGAATAGAATCCTCTTTTGATTTTCTCTTCTTTTTTCTATCATCAATAGATTCTTTATAGGGACATTTTTTTGGATGTTGTTGTTGTGTTGCTGATACATTATTGTCATTTATGTCAACACTAATAGCATTTTAATCTACTTAAGGTTGTATATGTCGAGGAGATTGAGAAAATTGTAAAAATTATAGTACAGGCAGCCAGTGGAGCTGAAGAGGTCAGAATGTTGGAAAGCTTTGTGTGTTGAAGATCTGGAGGTGCACTTCAAAGGGTTTGGTATTGAACCTTTCTAGTATGTTGTCTGAAATTTTCAGTGGTGCGCATGAAGTTTTATGGAAGTTATGATGATCTGTGTGCCTATAGTTATTTAATCTTTGTAGATGGTTTTCTTCGCCAAAGCAGATGAAAGTATGGTAATCTCATGTGTTGCTCATGTTCCTATGGCGTTCATGGATGATTCTATATCATTCTCTATCCTTGGTGTACGTCCACAAGTAATTGGAGTGCTCGTGATCGGAGATTTTTCCGATATGTGCCCGAGTGTTCATGTTCTTGGCCGATATTGTGGTTTTAGTGTGTTGTGGATCCATGGGGATTAATATTTAATTGTTTGGCGTGTTTGGAGATGTTTCTTTGGTTCCTCACTATGTTATGACCAACTTGTATTGGTATGCATTAAAATTTATTCATGTATCAAGGCCGATAGTTGTAATTTATTCCTTATTTGTGGCCGACTGAATAGTGGATGCAAATCCATGTAGCGGATATATATACAAGATCATTTTCCTCATTTAGTGGGAGTGTAAAAGTGATGTACAAATGTAAATAAAGATTAGATCATTTAGAGTAGAGTGTGGAAGAGTTTGAAGAATTTTTGTGTGCCTGACTGGAACTATAATCAGGCTTTTGTAGAAGCTATTTTCTCAGTTCAAATTCATCAAATTGGATTTAATTTGATTACTATATGTAAATTAGTGAGCCTTCCCTTTGAACAGTGTGCTCTAAGTATTGTGCATGAATGCAAGTGCATTTTATTTTTATTCTTCATTATACTTCTAACAGGGTATAATCTTGTGGACTAACATCCACCATGGTTTTTCCCCTCACAGGATTTCCACATATACAATCTTTGTGTTCATGTGTCTCTGATGTGTTGTTCTTATGCTTGCATTATAAATTATCAGATCAGTGACATAAGGATTGGTTAATGTTGTATAAGTTTTATTTTGGTAACAACTGATTCACCCCCCTCTCAGTTGTCTATCCTTGTTTTTCCAACAATTGGTATCAGAGCTAGTTCCTTTGAAGAAATCCTAACAACTTGAGGTGATCTGAGATGACATCATTTATGGTACAAACTACTCTCTATGGAAATTCAGGATGGAATGTCATTTGAGGTGCATTGGTGAACCTTTCTGGCAGATGACACAAATTGCATATAATATTCCTCAGAATGGTCCCTCCTCTAAAGATGAGATCAAACAAGCATAAATTAATACCAGGTCAGTAGAAACACTCGTGAGTGCTTTGAAAATTTTGGAAATGACAAATGTGATGGGATTGAAGACTACATACTAGATTTGGAAAAAGCTGGAAACATTGTATGAAGGAGATGCACTAGTGAAAAGTGCTAAGCTACAAAGTCTAAAAGGAAAATGGGAGAGCTTGAAGATGACTGAAGATGAGAACATCTTTTCCTTCTCGCATAATATAAATGAATTGGTGATGGACATTAGATGTGTTGGTGGAACTATGAATGATGATGAAATTGTGGCTAAGATACTTAGATCCGTGCCCCCTTCCTACAAGACAAAATCTCATGCTATTGATGAACTCATAATAGTGACAAATATTACAAAATACAAGTTGATTGGAAAAATTGTTGCATTTGAATTAAGTGAATTTGGTGAGTCTACTCCTAAGACTGAATCTTCTTTCAAGGCAGTTGTATCTGGGAAAAAGATATATGATTTAGGAGAGAGTTCCCAGAGATCATTCAGATATGAAGATGAGATGAAGCAGATTGAAGATGAAGAAAGGGAATTGGAAGAACTGGAAGCATTGATTGTGAAATGATAAACAAGAGGTCATGGTAAGTACAAAGGAAAGTTACCTATTAAATGTTTTTCTTGCAGTAAGATAGGTCATTTTGCTTCTAGATGTCTTGAAAGAGTTTCAAAATATAAGCCTGAGAATACTAGATTTCAAAGAAAGTGCTATTATGTTGAAGAAGGTATAACTGATGAAGAATATGATAAAGAAACTAGAAATGAAGATGAATGGGTATTTATTGCTATCAAAGAAAATGGTTAGGTGTCCACTGAATCTACTAGTAATGTAAATGTTGAGAAAGCTCTTGTAGCCAAAGTTGAAGAGAAAGATGAGTGGGTAATTGACAGCAGATGCTCACATCATATGACTGGTGACAAAAGAAAATTTGTAAGCTTGGAAAACTATTATGGTGGTGTAGTGGGGTTCGGTGACAACACTTCTAGTGTAATTCGTGGTAGAGGTACTATTTCTTTTGATGGTAAGAACAATACTGATGATGTTCTTTATGTAGAAGGCCTAAAGCATAACTTGTTGAGTGTTGGAAAAATGGTAGACAAAGGCTATAATCTGTTGTTCAAGAATGGTAACTATAGAATAACAGGAAGTTCAGGAAATATAATTACTTCAGGAACAAAGACAAAAGGTAATATCTTTCATTTAAGTATTGCTAGTCAAATTTGTTTGATTGCTCAAATTAATGTAAGTTGGTTATGGCATAGGAGGTTATGTCATGTGAACTGTGATAAAATTTTCAAGATAAGTTCTACTCAAGCAGTCAAATATTTACCTAAGTTAGTGAAGCCTACTAACACTATGTGCAAGGAATGTCAGATGGGAAAGCAAACAAGAAATTTATTTCAGAGCAAACAGTACAGCTCTAATGGAGTATTGGATTTGATACATACTGATCTATGTGGTCCTTCTAGAATTAGAAGCCTACAAGGTCAAAAGATCAAATGTCTAAGGTCAGATAGAGGTGGTGAATTTACTTCATGGGAATTCAATTCTTTCTTTGAAGAGCATGGAATTCAAAGGTAGCTATCTGCTCCTTGGACCCCTCAACAGAATGGAGTTTTTGATAGAAAGAACATAACCGTTCTAGACACTACTAGAACCATGATGCTGGAAGAAAATGTTCCTCGTTTCTACTGGAGAGAAGTTGTAAGTATTGCTATGTATACTATTAACAGGGTGAATGTCAACAATAATTTTGGTAAGACACCTTTTGAGCTATGGTTTGGTTATAAACCTACTATCAAATACTTAAATTTTTTTGGAAGCAAATGCTACATCAAGAGAAATGATAATATAGGTAAGTTTGATGCTAGAAGTGATGAAGGAATCTTCCTAGGATACTCTACTAAAAGCAAATCTTACCAGTGATTTAATAAAAGGTTGAAGAAAATGGCTGAAAGTACAAATGTTAAGGTTGATGAAGATATTGGTAAATCATCTAGAGTCAGTAATTATGATTCAGATGATAAACATGATGATGCTGACAATGATGCTCAGACACATAATCAAATTTAGATTGTTTCAGTGAATCAAGAAGCAGAAACAAGAAAAAGTGCAGAAGAAAGATCACAAGAACAAGAGGTAAGAGAAAACTTCAAAACTCCTAAGTATGTGAGAAGAAATCATTCTGATAGTCAGATCATAGGAGATAAAAAATTAAAGGTGTGAAAACTAGAAGAATATTGTCTAATTTCTAAAGTTGAACCTAGAAATATAAGTGAAGCATGCAAGGATGAACATTGGATGAAAGCCATGAAAGAAGAACGGTTGCAGATACAAAAGAATAATACATGGGATCTTGTTCCTAGACCTCAGAACAAAAATGCGATTGGAACCAAGTGGGTGTTCCGGAATAAGCTGAATGAACAAGGTGATGTGGTTAGAAACAAAGCAAGATTGGTTTGCAAAGGTTACTCACAGATGGAAGGTATTGATTTTGAAGAAAATTTTGCTCCCGTTGCTAGAATTGAGGTTGTAAGACTACTTCTTGCTTATGCTACTTTCAAGAACCACAAAGTTTATCAGATGGATGTGAAGTCAACATTTTTGAGTGGTGAAGTAGAAGAAGAAGTTTATGTTGAAAAACCAGATGGATTTCAATTGGCTGATGAAAAGGACATGGTATGTTGATTGAAGAAAGCTATGTATGGACTAAAGAAAGCTCCTAGAGCTTGGTATGCTAGATTGGATAAATATTTATTGAAACTTTGATTTAGTAAAGGTATTGTTGACAACAATTTATATTTCAAGTTGGATGAGAACAAATAATTGATCATTGAAGTCTTTGTTGATGATATTATCTTTGAAGGAGATGATAATTTGTGTATGAAGTATGTTGATGAAATTATCATTGAATCTAAGATGTCAATGATAGGAGAGCTAAAATTCTTTTTGGGATTGTAAATCACTCAGTTAGAAGATGGGATCTTTATATCCCAGTCCAAATATGTAAAAGATTTACTGAAAAAGTTTGGCATGGAAGAAGCAAAGCCTATTGGAGCACCTATGGTGACCGGATGTAAACTCTCATAGAATGATGAATCCCCTAAAGAAAATTAAACAAAGTATATATTGATGATTGGTGGATTTCTCTACTTGACTCAGACAAGGCCAGATATAATGAATGTTGTGTGCATGGTCGCTAGATTTCAAGCTAATCCTAAAGAGTCCCATGTGACTGTCATTAAAATAATATTCAGATATATGAAAGGGACAACTGATCTTGGTCTTTGGTATCCGAAGAATGATGATCTTACTCTAAGTGATTTTACTGATGTTGATTGGGTAGGATATATAGATGACAGAAAGAGTACTAGTGGTGGTGCATTCTTCTTAGGTAAGAAGTTGGTATCTTGGTTAAGCAAAAAGAAAAAATCAGTTTCATTATCTACTACTGAGGCAAAGTACATTGCTACTACAAACAGTTCTACCCAAGTATTATGGATGAAGTAAATGCTGAGAGATTTCAGAATTGAGTATGAAAAACCCATTGCTATATTCTATGACAATTCAAGCGCCATTAACATTTATAAGAATCCATTATTGCATTCAAAGACAAAGCATATATCCATCAAGTATCACTTCTTGAGAGACAAAGTGAGTGACAAAGAAGTCAGATTGGAGTACATACCTACCAAAGAGAAAATTGTAGATATCTTTACTAATTCATTGCCTAAGGATACTTTTGAGTACCTCAAAGGCAAGTTAGGGGTAATTTCCCCTCCTAATCAGAACTAAGATGCAGGTATTTGCATCAGTTCATGAATTCATTGCTATATCATATCCTGGATTGATGTTGTGGTGATTGCTATCAGGGGGAGTAGTTAGATGTTTTCAAGATTGTAATCAGAGCATGTGTACCTTTGCCATTGATTTCAAATGGGGAGAGAAGCAATGTGAAAAAATGGGAAAGAAGAAGGAAACAAAAAGTGCACAATCCCAAGGGGAGATTGTTGAAGAAGAGTTAGTTGGGTTGATGGTATTTTTTTTCACATCATGTGTTGCCATCGATGCCAAAGGGGGAGATTGTTGGATGTTGTGGTTGTTTTTTTGAAACATTGTTGTCATTGATGTCAACACTATTAGCATTTTAATCTGCTTAAGGTTGTATATGTCGAGGAGATTGAGAAATTTGTAAAAATTATAGTACAGGGAGCCAATGGAGCTAAAGAGGTCAGAATGTTGGAAAGCTTTATGCATTGAAGATCTAAAGGTGCGCTTCAAAGGGTTTGGTGTTGAACCTTTCTAGTATGTTGTCTGAAAGTTTCAGTGGTGTGCATGAAGTTTTATGGAAGTTATGATGATTTTGTGTGCCTACAGTTATTTATTCTTTGTAGATGGTTTTTTTGGTCAAAGCGAATGAAATTATGGTAATATTATGTGCCTATGGTGTTCATGGATGATTCTAGATTATGCTCTATCCTTGGTGTACATCGACAAGTGATTGGAGTGTTTGTGATTAGAGATTTTTCCAATATGTGCTTGAGTGTTCACGTTCTTGGCCAACATTATGGTGTTAGCGTGTTGTGGATCTATGAGGATTAATATTTTATTGTTTGGCATGTTTGGAGATGTTTGTTTGGGTCCTCATTATGTTATGAACGAATTTTATTGGTATGTATTGAAATTTATTCATGTATCAAGGCCAACAGTTGTAATTTATTCCTTATTTTTGGTCGATTGAATAGTGGATGCAAATTCATGTAGCGGATATATATACAAGATCATTTTCCTCATTTAGTGGGAGTTGTAACACCTCAACATGGAACCCAAAAAATGTTATGTCATTCACATAAAATAACTGAATAATTTTATTCTTTTTAAAATAGATAACATGTGACAACAACAACCATAGTCGTTTTAGGGTTTCACAACTACGCTACTAAGTAATAACATCAAAATACCATAATACCCATAAATAAATAGACTCGTGAGAAGTCATGAACAGATATACAATAAGAGTTACATACAATAATTGAGATTGTGACAAATCTCAGAATAATACAAGTATTGATATAAAGCATCTCATGTACATCATGAGTGTAATACAATAAGCAATAAGATATAGAAAAGAAGACGACCACGCCCACGAACTCATCAAAAAAACTATGCTCTGCAACCACTGTACATTTTGGATCCAGCCAAGAAATCTTGTCATGAACAACACACCTATAGGGGACCCAATGGAGAATGTGGCACGTTCCTCCCAACCGTGTGGAGCTCGAAATCCCACCCCCATGCTAGGAGATAGAACAAGTCCTCAAGTCAAATAGACCACAAAAGTGACAACATACAACACAAGGTCGATAATCATGACATCACAAGTGACAACTCCCAGTACCTTAGTTAAGGTTATCACATAAATACCAACTTTCGAGAGGTTACCCATGCAACCATTTTTAGGTTCGGCCCCTAACGGAAGCCACCCCTCCTAAGGTACAACTCCTCAAAAAGATTAAAACAATAAGATAGCATGTATGCAACATGAACTTCATACACAAGGACCTATAGTCAACCAATCCAATAAATAGCCATAATGACATAACATGCATGACGAAACTTTTGCAAATGCATACTCACATAACATGGATTACAAATGCTCAAAATAGCAGCACAATGGCATAATATGCATGGTCCATGTTCCAACTCACTGATCAAGATAAGGTCTCCATAATAATTTAGACATAGCATATTTCAAAAACAACAATTCAACTCCTCTAGAAAAACAATATACTTGAACACTAAACTCTAATACAAGGAATAATCACAAGTTGGATCTCTTGTACGTATTAATCAAATCTTACTCAAGAATTTCAAAAACATATTTCCAACTTGATCCTTTAAGTTGAATGAACACAAAGACTCAAATTCCTAAGAGCTAACAAAATACCAAATATCTCAAAGTGGATCTCAACATGCATGGCCTTTACCCTCGCAATAACAAACATATTCCATCACAATAAATGACAATATCCAAGCCTCTGGGGAAACAATATACTAACATCAACCTAAAAAAAAAAGCAGGGATAACACCAAGCAAGAACACCTCCAAAACATAATCCAATATTCTTATTTAAGGACTTCAATGGTATATTACCAACCCATATGATAAAACTAAGAGAGTAGTAAGCCACAATTACCTACTTATAATTATAATACTTTTCCCATACTACCTTATAAATCAATACAATGTCTAATCATTATAAGTAAATGAGGAAACACAAGACTGTATCATTAATTAATTAAGTTTTAACCCCAATCTTATTCACTAAAATAATAATTTAACAATAAACCTCTCATCAAGAAGACCCTTACCCTCAACAGTAACAATTGTTTAATACCAAGCATCCAAAGATTTTAATCTACAAAATTCTAACACACCAATTATAAATAAATAAAACAATCAACATAACACCTTTTTATTTATTTTATTAATAAACACATTCTATAATTAATTTTCCATACTAAATTATCATGCCTTTACAATGATTGTTTTTTACTTAAACTAATCTCTACTACAAAAGAGACTCATGGGAATAATGATATTAATAGAATAATGTTTTTAATTCTAAGTAATGAAAAGTGCTCTTTTTCAAATTATAATTTAATTAAATAATGTTAATATACTTATTTACATTTAACATACAAATTAAATTATACTCAATGTATGATAGACACTATAGAAAAATCTATTCATTCTACTTATAAATATCATAAGATATAATTGCAAACAAAACCTTGTTTTTACTAACCTAAACATTATAATTACTAACTTAACTATGTAATTTATACTTGTGTACACTAACAAAGAGTAGACCCATATCAAGGTTACATCAACCATCAATCAAGTTACTAACCCATCGACCCGACCTAGTGTGAAGAGCCATGACAGTAAGAAAGTGAGCATGTTGCACTGGCCTCAGGCACCGTTTGAAAACACAAGGAAAACTCTAAACAAATATAAGAGTTACAAACATAAAGAATGGTCGATAGAATTAATAGTGAACTGGTCGACCACTTTCAGATCACAACATCCAAGATGACCAGGTTAATTATGGTGCTCCTAGCATACTGACGGGTGAACAGGAAGATAACATCAAGTTCCAAACAGAAGGAAGAAATCATGCAGCAAACAAAACCTTCAGGCGAGAATAATACAAAAGTCAAGGAACAATCCACGGTGGCAAGAAAATATAATGCATGAACCACACACGCAGGCTGATAGAAAATGATGCATGATAAACTATGGAAAATTTGTGATCATGTATGTCCGGCATGATCACAAGGCTGCAAAGCTTATATTTAAATTTTAACAAAAAAATTGCAGACTTGATTCTTTGCTTCTGAGGGTAAATTTTGAGATGCTTACCATTTCAACTTCTATTAGACAAGGCCTTCCATGTAATTGATGTCTTTTCTAGTGTAATATAAGATGAATTTGTTCCAAAAGGAAAATTTGATAGAGGAACCACAAATGCATTCTGAGAGAAATAAATTGTATCTCAACAAAGGCAATCATAGGCAGGGGATAGTCTTCAAATTCAAAGAAATCTACTTCAAACATACTGACCTCCAGAACTGTAGGAAATAGTACAAAAATAAAGTTATAGCAAGGCCTGATCAGATTATGATATGATCTCATAGATTACTTGTTTTTAGGAACAAAAAGGTGACTAACTCATTCTCATAGGTACGCGGATGGTCGAGGGATCCATGGAAGAATAAGAATACACGCATAAAGTTGAAATCACAGAAAATAAAAATACAAGAATCTACTGGGATCAACAGAAGAATACAGAGGAAGAAACTGTGACTACAGTTCAACAGAGCAGCGATCGAGAACTTCCTCAAAAGTATACAAATGACAATACAGGGTTGGTGCATGCTACAACGCCTAAAAGATAAACCTCTCAGAACACTTAAGGAATGAACACGACCATACAAACCGACTCCTTCATAGTGAATCTAGTCAAAACTACGATTGATAGATATAGAGGTCACAGTTTAACAGACTTTTCAGTGAAATTGGAGGATATATAAATAAAAATGATAACCATGAAACAAGTTCCCTACGGATTTCTTCATGAATTCCAATTTGAAAAATAGATCCAACAATATATTTATATACAACCCAAAAAATATGATGGCGAAGAACAAGAATGAATGGTAAAACATAAAATGGATTAACTGGTGCATAAACAGAAGATGAATCAATGAGAGGTCTAAATATTAAAGAAAAGAGTCTCAAAAAAACAAAGTTTCCAGATGAGAACACCATTTCGAAGAAAATATGCCATGTTTTCTTATTTATTATTTTTGTAAACACAATCAATTTTCATAATATTATTTGTGTTTCCTAATCAACCATGATATCATTGCAATTATTCAGATATTAACATATTTCAATTTTCTATGGTGTATACAGGGTTTGAAACTAAAATTTTCACAGCAGAAATTTAACATGATCATATCAAATTATTCTTTGAAAATTTATCAAGAAAATAACCTGAGAGTGTTTCCCCAAAAATGGATAACGATCATAGCAAATCCCCACATATTCAAACCTTCAACTTTCCACAATATGAACGCTTTCTTTAGCAATAATTTGCAGCTTCTCTAATCAACCCCAAATCCAAAATTCCAGAAAATATCTTTTGTGAAAACAATCTTTTTACTTCCTACCTTTCGAACATCCAAAAACTGTGTGTCCAAGAATGATTTTTTTCAAGATTATATCCTTTTCCGTTTTCCAAGGTCACAAAATTTAACTCTCAGAGTTAGCATGCAATGCATGCATCAATTAAACTGAATAGACACTAAAAGATTAACAAGATATTTTCAACTTTAGATCTCTACTATAAGTTCCATTTTCGAAAACGTCAAAATGAATAATGAAATCAATTTACAATTAAATGATCTTTTCAAAATAATATATTTTTAACATTTCAATCTAATCACTTAATAAACTAAAAATAGATTTTTTCTAATTTAATTATTTCATCAAATCAATAAAACAACATTAATATTAAATAAAACATTAAATTAATCTAAATTAACATAATATAATCATTAAAGACTCAATCATTAACAAACAACTGCAAGCACACGACGAACAAGTGACATGACATGAGGGTAACGACAGACACTCGTTCTTTTCAAAATGATGGCTAAGGACAAAGGACAAGTCTATCTCCCATCGATAATTCCATTGGGTCATGGCACGCTCAGACCTGACAAGCAGGTGGAGTTGATGCATGTACCTAAAATTTGCATAACCCTGCACGATTAATCCAAAAACATGTATAAATATGAAAACACACCGTGAAGAAGAATCGCAATGTAGCAGGGCACTCACTGATGAGTACAACTAAATCGTCTCCTTCAACAACTAACGTAAACATATAACTAACATAATATCATCATGTATAAAATAGAACAACATAGATAATCATCATAAAATGTCATCTCACGAAAGTAAACATCACATCATAAAATAGAGTGTATCATCAACTAAGTTTCACAACTGGTCATGTAAACCATGACGCAAACATCGAAACAACATAATTTCCAACATCCAATAGCTAATAGTGTCACAAAACAACTAAAATAAATGTGTCATCAGGAGGGTCACTACAGGAGTGCTCAAGTGTATAAGTGATGTACAAGTGTAAATAAAGGTCAGATCATTCAGAGCAGAGTGTTAAAAGTTTGAAGAATTTTTGTGTGCCTAATTGGAACTCTAATCAGGCTTTTGCAGAAGCTATTTTCTCAGTTCAAATTCACCAAATGGATTTAATATGATTATTGTATGTAAGGAAGTGAGCCTTCCCTTTGAGCAGTGTGCTCTAGGTAGTGTGCCTGAATGCAAGTGCATTCTCTTTTTATTCTACATTATACTTCTAATAGGGTATAATCTTGTGGACTAACATCCACCGTGGTTTTTCCCCTCACGGGGTTTCCCTATAAAAAACTTTGTGTTCATGTGTCTCTGATGTGTTGTTCTTATGCTTGCATTGTAAATTATTAGATCAGTGACATAAGGATTGGTTAATGTTGTATAAGTTTGATTTTGGTAACAACTGTGTCACCCCCCCTCTCAGTTGTCTATCCTTGTTTTGCCAACACATTTAGATGCAAAATGACCAATTCTTCCACAATTGAAGCATTTGAAAGGTAACTTACCGTTTTACTTGCTAGTGCCTTTCTTCAATCTTCTTACAAAGTTATCTTCAACTTCATCAAGGTCATCATTTTGATTAGAAGCTTCATCTTCAATATTTTTATTATCTTTGAATTTAGCTTTCCTTTTTGGAACATCTTGACCAAACTCTCTCATTTCAAAGGTAGTAAGAGCACCAAAAATTCCATCAATAGAGTATTTATCTAAGTCTTTAGATTCCTCAATGGTAAACACCTTATGACTATAAGTTTTAGGGAGAGATCTCATAACCTTCTTCACAATCTCAATTTCTTTTACTTCTCTACCAAGACCAATGATTCTAGAGACAAATTATTGTACCCAAAGCATGTAACTTGTAATATTTTCATCCCTTGTCATCTTTAGAGTCTCAAATCTACTTTTAAATATTTACATCTTAGCTTGCTTCACTTTTGTATCACCTTCATAGATACTGCTAAGATTTTTGTAGACATCCTTAATAGAGCTGAAATTCATCACCTTCAAAAGATCTAAATCTATCAATCCACATAAGAGAGAATATTTTAGCTTTGGAATTATATTCATATAGTTTGATTTCAATAGAATCTATTGGAGGAGTAGAAATTATAACCATATTTGACTAAGTGTCATAAACCAAACCCTAGGGAGTTTAGGTGTCTTTCCATTCTCAGTTTTTAGAAATCATAATTAGTCCCATCAAACCTAGGACCCTTGTATGAACCATCATATGTCATTCCATATCCTTACCTCAAGCTGTTAGGCTTCTTCAAAGGAACTTGGATCTGATACCAATTATTGAACACACTCAGAGACTAAGAGGGGGTGAATCAGTCTGCACAAAAAATTAATCTTTTCCAAACTTGAAAAATTTAGCACAATACAATCCTCTTATCACAACTAAAACCCTTAATTGGATATAATAGTTTAAACCCTTAGTATGATCAAAAATACTTAGTATTGAAATATATAGTACTACTTCTAATCAGATCAACAATAGTGAGAAAGAAATTATAACACACACATGCACAAGGAGAACACCAATTTTTTTTGGAAAACCCAATGAGGTAAAAACCATGGTGAGAGTTAACTCACAATATAAAAGGCTCACTACCAAAAATAATTGCAAGAAGGCTCACTTCCTTAGAGAAAGATACAAAGGACTTGAAAACTAAATTACCAACCAGCTTTAGGAGAAAGATATAGAGGAACTGATGAAATTCACTATCTCAGAGTAGGATACAAAAATTTTATAAGATTTTACAATATTTGTCAACAATTCACTTTGCTGACTAATATATTAAAGCACAATTAACCTTTCTCTTCACACACCTTAGCACTATCTCTTCTATATATTCAATACAATTCACACACACACTTCTTCACAATTGTATAATTCTCATCATATTGTAACCAAAATGATCTTGCATTTATATCCACCACAACTCTTCAAAAATTCAATTAGGTCAGCCAAGAAGAAGATAAACAATGAATTCAACAAGTCAGCTACCAAAATATAATGCAACCCTATCCCAAAGATAGAGAGGACCAAAAACAAACTTATTGCATCCTCCCAATCTGATCCAAAATAATTCACACGCTAGCGCACAACAATCTAAGTTGACATCAAAGAAAATGTGTAGATAAAACATGAAGCACATAACCTGTTAGCTCAAAATCATTCTTCTAATTGAATTTTCTCATTGTATTTCTATCCAAGATAGTTCAGGACCCAAATTTAACTTAACACATCTTTAATGGTTGGATCAGACCCCTTAACACATGGCTCAAGCAAAAGAACAAGCCTCGTCAACTAGATATTGCCAAATAGCCTAGGGAGCAAAATCAAGACGCAACACCAAAGTGGCCAAATAACAATGTAAAAATCACATGGAGATGTTTTATTAACATCCAATAACACTTATATACCCTTCTTTCATATTTTCATGTCACTAGCAACCACCACAAACCAAACAAGAATAGAATACTCCATCCAAGAAACACAAAGCTCATAACTAAAAGATATAACATTAACATATCAACTTGCAAACCACTTTATCACACAAAATTGGAACCAAAATACAACACATACATTGATAGCATATTCACCAAGCTTTAGGAGAAGATACATCAATGCAGAGAAATGTGTAGCATTTCCCAGATCAATCTGGATAACCAACAACATTGCCAACCTTTTGCAATCCACATAACTCTCCTTGGCAACACATGTGACCTGAAGAGATAGGAGTGCAATTTCCATAGAGCACAATCATTGAATCTCAATTCACAAGACCAAAAATTCAACAATGGAGGAATGCAGAGCATTCTCCTAGATAGACTTGAATGCAATTTATTGAACCAAAAACACTTAAGTACCTTGTGAAGGCTAGATCTTTCTTTCATCAAAACATACTTCATTAGAAACATCAAGAGAGATCAAAATACATACTTTATAAATTTAGTAATATTTATCCATTATTAGTCATGCTTCTAATCCTCGTATAATTATACTATTATAAAAATAAATTTGTTGATAGCAATAGTGCACTATACAACTTTTCTTAGCATGGAACAAGTTATGATATCCAACCATGAACTTCTACAACCATCAAATAAGGCATGAAATCCAATGACAACAAACAATCAAAAATATCCTCAAGTGTCATCCAACCATGAACTTCAACAACCCTTCCATACATCAATGTTAGCCCATATTGAAAGTTGTTAATAATGACAACCAATACCAACAATCTCACACCAATCTCCTCAAGTGTTAACATCAATGACAACCAACAATAAATGTTGACATTAATGACACCAACTACTAATAAAACCAAAACTAAACATGAGTTGAAAATCATATCTATGTTATATTATAGAACAACTTCGGAGGAAAGAAAAATATATGTTGGAGATAAAAGATCTTGGTTAACATCTCTCGTAGAATACAAAATATGAATGACAAGAATACAAAACTAGAGAAATAAAATTTATAAATATGAAATACAATAGATTTCCCTAACCATATTAGTAATATAAAATATTCCATATGGAACTAGATGTTCTAAACAAGAATGGTTACCTAATATACTCATAACACATTATCTTTAAGATCAAAATGTTATTCTAGTATTCATGATAATCCAATGAATAGTAATAATTTAGAAATAAAATATCATTGGCATTAGATTCATAGAGTTAATCAAGATGAATCGTTACCATAATATTGTCCCCTTTTTATTAATTGCAATGATTGAAGTTGTAACAGTGAATATTAGTGCATCAACAATATATTAAATGCTTCAGATCCTACATTTTAATTTTATCGAATTAGAAGGAAAAGGCCTTGTAATATTCCAAGAAGAGATTTGATGTATAAAATATATATTAACTGATGCAATGGGATTCATTAGAAATAATTACTACAAAACAGACTTATGAAATCATTAGGAATTTCCTAAAAAAGGAAACATAATTTTTTAAGGAAGATCAATCATATTTTTAGGAAACTATGAATAATTTCCTCATGTTAGTGAAATATTTTCACTTTATAGTAACAAACATGAAAATATTTTATGTGAAGAATTATAAATAGTTCACTTTAGATAAGGGTATTTAGAAAGGAAGGAGAAATGATGAATAAAAAAGGTTTCATCAAATTCTCATAAATCATAGATGTGTATAGTTGACAATTGATGATTGAGAGATGTTGATTAGAAGAATTTATATTTTATTAAATATAGTCATTAGGGAATAAATTGACAATGGTATCATCTATTGATAATAAAAAATATAATGTGCATAACCATATA
The DNA here is from genome assembly GCA_007115665.2 of Sequoiadendron giganteum. Classification (NCBI taxonomy): domain Eukaryota; kingdom Viridiplantae; phylum Streptophyta; class Pinopsida; order Cupressales; family Cupressaceae; genus Sequoiadendron; species Sequoiadendron giganteum. Next base: position 60,617,908 of record CM021100.1, on the reverse strand, counting down.
AGATTGAAAGTACACTCATTAAAAAGATAAAATTTACATCACTACAACAAAGAAGGGAGTACCAATCCATTAGGAGGTTAGAAAGATGAACTTAATGTGGATTATCAATTACCAATGATGCAGGGGTGATGTTAACCTTAAACATATTTATAGAGAACCTATAGCTAGAACTATATGATGTTTTCAAAGTAAAATATACAAAACTAAGCATGTTTCACTATAATCACTAATATATATTATGGTGGATTTCAAAATTTAATATAGAAATCCACTTGAGGATTCATCTTCAAACATAATTTTAATTACACAAATACAAAGGGGGCAAATAAACCAACTTATTTTATTATTAGATTAGACATTAATAATACACAAATCATAAGGCTTGACTCTTTCTAAAGAAATAACTAATATAGGAGAAAAAGGGGGGTTAACATTTATGATTATCTCTCATGTAAAATTCATAAATGTTTAGAATTTTCTACCAACTTCATGCAATTAGACAATTATGAAGATATGAAAATAAGAAAATAACCTTCCAAATAAAAAGCAAAGGAATGGAGACACAATTCTTTTTAACTACAATAGTGTTGAATATATTTTATGTATATTGACATATAATTCTTCTTTTAAATGCCTCATAGTCCTTTACTATGATGTATGTTACACACTTTGAATAATTTAAAATGGTTCCTTACTTTGTATTTAATGTGATGCATATTGCACATTTAATGAAAATTATATGCTAAGTTAACATAGATATCTTAAATATATCTACCAAAATAATGTTGAAAGATACCACTCTTGAGGCGCCTATATAATCTATGCAAAAAATCTAATGTAGGTTCCTTGATATTGATATATTTGAATGTGTTTTAGGTAGATGTATTTAAGATATATATTCTAGTTTAATTATAATATTCTAATACACATTTTCCTAGAGTGTCACTAATGTAGCTTATTATGTAGCTATAGAGGTGAAAAATGTACCCCTTGAGATTTTTACCTCTTTTTTTGAACTCACTTTAACTCTTTGTCCCTAATTCAATCATCTAGTGTTTTAACAACATATTTATGTGTAATAATTAGCATGAGTATTAAGCTTGAACTGAATTTATGACCCTATTACTAAGTAGTCTAGACCTAGCCCTTAAAAGACCACTTAAGTATCCTTGATTTCTATTGCTAAAAATCAAATTCAACCATGGGCCCAAGTTAATTTCATCCCAAATAGTGTTTATGTATCAAGTCATGCACAAGCTATTCAAATTTGAATGTTATTGAGTTATATAAAAGAACAAAGAACTAGGTCATTTGGATATTTAACATTATCATCCAATCATAAAAGAGCATTAAATCAAAATCTACATACATAAGGATAGATTTATCATTGATTTTGTTCAAACACTATTAGATTGGTACTCTAGGTCTGATTCTAGTCAAGGCAAGTTGTAGATTTCCCCACTTGATAGTAGGTCCTATTAGTACTTTCAAGCACTAGTAAGTATTGATATGCAAAGGTGAATAGGATCCTGAAGAACAAAAAGAAACAATTTAGAGTTTCCATTATAGGATAAGTGCCACATAGAGATTCAAGACTTCAAATTTTAGATTGTTTTGGCCCTTAATGAAGAAATTGGCATTCTAGTATCTCAAAACTTTGCTACCATAATTTTGATAGAATCTCTTAAACTGAATCATAAAATAAATGTTTCAATAAAACATTGATTATTGCATACAAAACTAAACTTTTTTTTTCCTTATAAATTTCAATGCATATTTTCAATACTTTATCTAAACTCAATTCTTTTGTACCAATTTTAATTATAAATACTTTATTCAATTAATTAACATAAATATTTTGTAATAGATATCTTATAAAGGTTGTAACTTTCTTTCTGAAAGAGAGATGAATGAATGTATTGGCATCTTTAGTGGGTCCTTTGGCTGCTTCAAGATAAGTATTTTACCCGTTGTATTGTTTCCTACCTTGATTTGTATGGCATTTAAACTCCTTTGTCGGCAGGATAAACATTATCATTTTATTCTTCTCTACTCTTTATTTGTAAGGGTATGTATTGATTTGAAAGGTCTAAAGTGCATCTACTCTTTGAACCACAGAAACCAACGTGTGCATGCCAACAATCAGTCCCTGTAAAGTAAGATTTATGATATTATAAGTAAGAAAAAAACATGAAGTGAAATTAAGAATTAGGTGTGAAAGAAAAAGATAAATTTGGAACGTAGCACTTTAACCAAAATCTCCAATTTGTTGCTTCTTAAAAGTCAATAAGAGAAGGAATTCAACCTTAACAAACATGAAATGAATCGACCACGGTATTGTAATCCAAAGATACATTTTGTTTTTATATTGTATTAAGGAATAAAAAAGATTACAGAAGACCAGCAGCCGGAAAAGAATAGATAACTGCCCAGAGAGAGTATTAAGGCTATCAAGTTTGGATTGAATTGAGTTCATTTGGAATGGACACCAAGGACCAATAATAATAATGTTACTTGAGTTTAAATGGGATATATAATAATGATATAAATAATGCAATTTGAGTTTGATTCGGATGTATTAATAGCGACAGAAATAATGAGATTTGAGTTAATTTGGGATACAAAATAATGACTTGAATAAATGGACTTTTAATTTATATGATATATGATATCAACTTATCATAATATAGTGATTTGAGTTTGATTGGGATGTATTAATAGTGACAAAAATAATAAGATTTGAGTTAATTTTGGATGCAAAATAATGATGTGAATAAATTGGTTTTTTATTTATATGATATATTATATCAACTTATCATAATATAGTGATTTGAGTTTGATTGGGATGTATTAATAGTGACAAAAATAATAAGATTTGACTTAATTTGGGGTGCAAAATAAAGATGTGAATAAATTGGTTTTTAATTTATATGATGTATGATATCAACTTATCATAATATTCCATGATAAGGAAATAAGAACTACTCTTTCATTTAATAGTTCTTTTGTCTATCCTTATTTTTCCTTCTATGTTCTTTTGTTCATTTTTCCTATTGTCATCAACTGTGTTGAGAGGATATGCTCACAAGATATAAAGGTAAGATGATGTGAACTTCACTTTTAATTGAGGGGCCCTTCCTCAATCAAAGTAAAAGCAAAAAAAAAATAGCAATCCTTGTACTACCAAAATGAAAAAAATGGGAATCCTTGTACTATCACATATTTTTGTTAAGGTTCCCCCAAAAAATAAAATCTATGAATTGTAAAGACAATTAAAAACAAAAGGAATCCTCCTTTTCAAAGGAAAAAAAAAGTGGGCATTGGATAAAATTGGAGAGAAGAGTTATTTAATTTTCAAGTGAAAAATGCATCAATTATGATGGCTTATAAAATCCAACATGTGTATGTGTGTCGTGTGGCATACGTTTGAGTTGTTGACCATTGTATTGAGGATATTTAATCATAAGAAACAAGAAGGTGGGTCTTACATGGAATATTTTTTTACAGACATGATAAAATACTCATACTTGTACTAGATGACATTTTTGTCATATTATTCATCATATTTTGGAATACCTAGACTAATGAGAGATAATATTTCTATCATCTTTATGACACGTGTTATACCACACATAAGATTATAAATCCAAATCACTATCACTATAGGTGGGGCCTACATATCTTATAATGTCATACACATTCATCTGAATAAGTATATTTGTGTATGTCATCATTAAAGGATGTGAATGTTACATTCACACATCTATACCTATTTATTGGAATTTTATAAATTATATTTCTTACTAAAGTGGGGTTTTAATTTTTTATTTAGGGAAAAAATAATAATAATTAAAGGAATGAAAGTTAAAAGAAAAACTATTAAAAAAAATTAAAAATGAGTTATAGGAATGTTTTTTAAATCATTTTAATTAGCTTTATTCAATATGATTATAAAATAGTTGGAACAATAATTCTTTTTTAATAAATAAACTGGATGAGAGTTTTATGATTGTCTAGAGGGAAGCTTAAACCTCTTAAATCGTTTTTTAGGTTTTAAATTATATTGAAAGATGTTTATGGTCAATTTTTAAAATATTTCATTGATACATTTATTTACAATTTACATTTTATGTAACCGTTTCACTTCTTATAATTTTATATTTAGAAAAAATGTAATAATCTTTTACCATCAAAATTTTGCTTAAACAAACATGTGTTTATCCAATATGCTTGATAGAATTTTCACCAAAATAAATATTATTTTTTTAAATATAATACTAGATGCTTCTAAATTATAATTAATAATCATTCTTGTAAAATATGCATTCAACATGTTGTATATACATTACATGTAAACAAAAGAATGAAAATGTAGAATAATGTAAAATATAGTATATGGTTAAAGATATTCCTACCTAGGGAAGGCAAAGGGAAAGCACTAAAGCCTGTGATATGTTGGAATATACTCTTCCTTTTTTTTTTGGGTAAATTTGGTTGTTTATCTAGGCCTCTCACATTTTAGAATGCACATCAAGAATAATGATAATATTAATCTTATAAATCTTCCCATGGAATTTTTACACCCACTTGATGATATCAATGATAAATTTTGAATTTGCTCTAATAGATGACAACTATATGGTATAAAAGTGAACACATTGCATTTCAATATATTTTTTATGCCTCTATATAGATGTTATAAATGTATTTTCACAATCCTTAATTTTATTTATGTGGTACACTAATCATCACTAAGACTTAAATATATTAGCAACCATCACTAAAGTACCCTTTAGTCTATTTCAACCACCCTTCATGATAATTATCCTCTTGGGATTCTACTACATAGTGTGGCATATTCATTTTTTAAATTATACAAATTACGAAGCAAGTAATTTTATTTCCTCTCTCATTTTAATTTTAAAGAGAATTATTTTTTATCCATCAACCAATGTCTTCAAAAAATAAAATTAAGAAGTCAAGGGCTTGTACTTATAGGCATATTCTAGGTCATTTCTTACACTAAGTGATATTAAGAGAAATTAAGATCCAAATACAAAAATTACACAAGATCATTCAATTAGTAAGAATTAAGAGGAGATATTTTCATGTACACATCATAATATTTTGTTAAAATTGTATTCAAACTTGTATCTAATTCCTAAGGACTTGAATGAGTATCAAGAGAAGTTGAGGCCATCGATATTTTATCTCTAAGCCACCCCCACCATGTTTTCAATATGACGTCTTCAAATACAGATATAAGATGTAATACCCCTCCGTTTTGTTTCTTGTTCAAGTTGCTTTATGCTATGTTTGGTTGCAGTTACCTTGCTTTTGGATACATTTTGTTATAATGTTTTGATCGCTACTATTGAGCGACAACTATTATTGTAGGATGTAGTTATCTGATTATTGTTTCGCATGCATTATGGATTAATGATGTTGTAGAGTTAGCATGAGATATTATTATGAGATTATTGGAATTATGATGGAAGTGTCAGTTTTGATGAGTGTATGGGTGAAGAGGACGAGTTCGCATCACTCGCTTGCGAGCGCCCTGCGAATCCGTAATTCCTTCTTCACGGTGTGTATTATATGCTGGATATATTGTATGATGTTGTTTACTTGGTTGCAGGATTGCAGGTACATGACATCGACTCCACCTGGTTTCACAGGTTTGAGTGTGTCAATCCAACGGTTAAGTTGAACGGGAGATAGTAGCTAGGTAACATGTGTCAAGTTTACACCCTAGCCTTAGTGTGTCGTCAGTCATGTGTGTCGAGCCATTGTTTGTCTTGTTTTAATGTTATTTAATTCTGAAGGATTATTGATTTGGAAATAGATATTTAGAATAATTGCATTTAAATCATGTTGATGGTTATTTAATTTAAATAAAGCAATGTGGATAAAAGTTTATATTTAAATTAATTAATTATATTTAAATTATTTAATTAATTAAATTTAATCCAAGGGGGTTGAGTTTAGTTATTAAATAATTAAATTAATTAATTAAACGTGATGCAAGAGAATGAAAGGAAATAAAAGAATTAAAATTAATTTTGAAATTTAATTTCAACGTGTGGGAATTAAATTAGAAATTGTAATTAAATGTTTATTTGGGAAATTGGTTGCAACTTTGGAAATTAATTTATTATTTGGAATTGCATTTTAAATTGAAAGTGGGTTTTTGAAAAGTGAAATTGAAATTGAAATTAAAATTGAAATTGAAATTGAAATATCTAATTTACATGTAATGTGAATTAGGGTTGTAAAAATTGAAATTGAAATATCTAATTTGCATGTAATGTGAATTAGGGTTGTATTAGGTATTGTTGATTTATAAAAAATACATGTTTTAATTTTAGGAGAGAAAGTTTTTAGAAAAATACATTTTTACAGCAGGGAAGAAATTTTTGGAAAATTTGCACAAGGGTTTGAAGAAAGTTTGATTGTAGAATTGATTGAAGGAAATATTGTTTGCATTTGTTGGATTTTGGATTGGATTCATTGGAGGATTGAAGAAAATTCAGGAAATCTTTGGAGGAGGCTTGCATCAGAAATTCATCTCTTCCTGTAGCTTCTTGTGCTAGGTTTTCCTCTTTGTGTTTTATTGTTCTTGATTGTTTTCTTTAAAATAGTAGTGATTAAAGATTTGTTTGTTAAATCTGTTTTAGAAAAAAAAATTTGATATTAGAAGAAAAGAATTAAACAAAGTTACAGCCTTTGCTTGTGAAAATTCTTGAGTGAAAATTGTGAAAACCTTAGTTGAATTTAAATTATTTGGGGAAATCGATTTTGTTGTTATTGAAATCAAACATAGAGATTCAACAATGCATTTAGAATGTTTTTAGAAAATGAAACCTTCTAATTATTATTAAAAAAAAACGGATTTTAAAATCTGCAGTATAGTTATATTTTTCATGGTAAAATGGTCTGGTTGCGTCGCCTATAACTTCTCTTTCACAAACTGGGTTTTCAGGAAATTTAAAGGGTTTTTGCATTTTGAAATTTTCTTATCCCTATCAAAAAATCGCAAATACCTAGATCATAGTTTTTGAGTTATGGTTGAAACATGAGACTGCTGTTAAGTTATTTTCCCATGGCTGCTTTGAAAATAAAATAATAATAAATTGATATTTATAAATATTAATGTTTTAGGTATTGTTATTATAATATTAAAATATTATTTAATAATATTTTATATTATAATCTATAATACTAAAGTATTATATTTATTTATATTATTTTAAATAAAATTTGTATATTAGATTAGTGGAATTAAAATTATAAACGTATGGGAGATTATTGTTTATTTTAAAATGGCATGTTAAAATTTTATTGAAGGAGGTATATATTTGATTTAAAGAATGCATAATTTAAAATTTAATTGTAGAATTTAAATTCATGTGTAAAAGGTTTAATTATTAATTTGATTTAATTGGAAGAATATATTTATATTTTAAAAAATTGATGATAAAGGATATTTTATTTTGAATTAAACAATTTGATATTCTGTAAAGAATAGAAGATATGTTAATGATTAAATATATTTAAATATATTAATTTATATTTAGTATATATATATTGAAGGTATATATCCATTTGAGAGATTAAATAATATTTTATATTATTTTATTCTGTTGTTGCAAATTGGGTATTATTAGTGTTCTAAAAGAAATGATTAGTATGCGTAGAAAATGAATAGAGAAAGATTTTTTTTTTTAATAGAAGTAATTATTTGATTTAAAAGGAAACATTTATTTTGTTAATATGATTGAAGAAAATATATTGAAATGTATATATATATCCATGAGTATTTTCAATCAGTATTTACCTTGTTTTATTTAAGTGCATGTAATTTAGCTTTGCATGAAGAGTTTAAAAGATAAGTTTTGAATGTATGGTCAAAATTGATAAGGAAAAATATATTTAAATATATTGAAGAATTATAGAAATATTTATATGTATATGTTTGTTTTAACTAATGAGATTTAATTAGAAACAATATGAATGCGTGATCAAATAGATAAGCCAAAAGATATTTTTTGATACATTGATGAAATTGCATGTTTTTAAAATGGATAGAGAAACAATATGTTATTATATTAAAGTGATTGAATGTTTTAAATAGAAAAGTGAATGAGATGTAAGATTTGGTTAGGAAATGGAAAGAGTTTACTTGCATGGATTTGTGTCGATTTAAAAGTAAATTAAGAAGTTGTTTTATTGATGAGGTAATCAATTATGTTATTTAATTAATTGAATCATTGTGATTGGATTATGAAAGAGATATGGATTTAGTATATCCAAAAATAGTATCTTCCGCATGATTATCTTAAAGGATTTAATTCTTTGTATTCAGTAAAGGGAAGTAAGTTTAATTGTTTTAGATTTCCAATAATGAAAAGGGAAATAGAGATTATGATTATTTTAGATGATCTAGTTATCGTGTCTTTGATTTTGTCAATACTACCTATTGAATGAATATGGATTTAGGAAATCCAAATATTAGATTTGATTAATGACTTGAATGCTTTTGTTGCTATGTCGTCAAGTTGCATTGTTGGTTTTGGGATTTAGTGTTAGTCCTAAATTTTAAGTCTTCCAGAAGAACTTAGAGGATAAGGGTTGTTGATTTTTTATGCCATCCAGTTGTTTTCCCTTGGGTAGTGCATGGTGTCTTTTCAATTTTACCCGGTTTTCACGAACGGGGATGTTTGCACCTCCTTGGTTTAGGAGCGGATTATGGGATCTGTGTCTCCTTGTATGGAGTGACCTTGTTATGTGGTTTCATCTTGTTGCCTCCTGTGAAAGGAGTGGACTATGTGTTGTTGTCTCCAAGATGTTTGGAGTGAAATCTTTTGTACCTCCTGTGAAAGGAGTGGACTATGTGTTTGTTGCCTCCAAGATGTTTGGAGTGAGTTCTATTATTTGTATCCTCCTTGTGTTGGAGTGGATTATGATTCCTAGTTGGTATGCACTTGTGGTTCCCTTGGTGGATTGTTTGGGTGTGTGTTGTCGAATAGAAGAGTGGCTTCTGTTAGGCGCCAGAGCCCAAAGAGGTAAACTAGATAACCTTTAGGAGGGATTTAAACAAGTGATAATTAAAATAATGTACTTAGAAGATTATGAATAACTTCACATTAATCAAGATAATTTAATCCTCACTCATAGACGTAAGGGCTTTTTTAGACTTGGGATGAGTGAGAAGGCCTCGAATGGCAAGATCAACTATCTAGTTCTTGCGAGAGGTAGTTGATTCCGCATGAGTGAGTATGAGTGCCGGGATTCAATTGAGGCCACCAGGATTACTTGTGCCGAAGCCTATGAAGAATGCCTAGAGGAGATCTCATGACAAACCTTGCGATGACACTCTATCTAGGACAACTGTTGTTAATTGTTTTATGTGTATGGTTCTTGGAACATACTTGATCTACTTTATGTCTGGAAGCAATGTGACCTATGTCAGTGATGTTGGAGTTGTACTTGTATTGTACTTGTATTGTATTTGATTTGTACTTGTATTGTACTTGAGTTGTACTTGATTCGTACTTGTATGGTGAATGAGTTGTACTTGTTAATTCATTTGGTTGGTTATAACAGTATGAGTCAGTATGAGTTTGCCTTTGGTTAGAGGTAGTAGAATCTTTGTCCATGTTACTTTGTTACTATCTCCTAGCATGGGGGGTGGGCCTTCGGGTACCACATTGGTAGGGTGGAACATGCACCAAAACCGTTGGGTCCCCATCGATCTTCAGTACTTGGTGGTGAGACATCCAAATGGACAGCTCGCGGTTCTTGTTGTAATTTATTGCATTGTAATACTTTAACTTGTATAAGTTATTTTACCCCTCTTATGTTTATGAGGTGGAATTATGTAATTGTAATCTTATGTATTATTGCCTCATTCTGGGAATGAGTGATGTAACTATTGGTTTAAGATAATGTTTATGAGATTGTATCTTGGTTGATTATCTTATTATGTTATGTAGTATTCTTATGATGTATGATGTTTATTTCATAAAGTTCATAAGGCTATGATTATATGTAATATGTATATGTGGGTTTAAGTAATCTTAACCTTGTAGCCTTAGAGGTTGTTGTTAATTAGTAAGTGAATGTGTATGTTAAATGCACTTTATAAAAAAAAAATTGGTTCGCTTATGATGTTAATTGCAACTTCCTTTAAGGTTACTTGGCGGGGCATTACATAAGAACCCAAGAAATAATATCCCATTGATTAGTATGATAAAATTTAGTATTATAGATGAGGGAGACATGACCACATAAGAAGGACTAGGTAATGTAGAACAACAAATTTTGTACAAAATTTTTTTAATATCAGATCATCCATATCATTTGAGCATCACTTTATCTAAAAATTTAGGTTTCATTTTTTTGTATCACATCATATCAATATGATAATATTTAAAATTTTCAAAATAGCTTTAATGAGAAATAGATAAGAACCTCTTGTCTCTCTACCACTCTTCCTTATTTATATTTGAGTTTCAAAATCATTATTTGTTTAATTCACTATATATAACATTTATAATCTAGCTAGATTCAAATCATAGTGAAAGAAAATAGATTGCATAAATTTATATGGGCTTTAGGGTAAGTGGTTTTTTCTCTCACACATTGGTGAACCTAAGGGGAATAAAACATGTAAAATTTATTTTATGTAGTTAGACATAAGTTATCATTGCATTGTCAAACTACAATTTTAAATTTACCACCTATGGATTAACCCTTTGTTAGCCTCCTTTAAGATTTTAGATGTACCTCATATTGGTTTCTTTCTAACCCTATAAACCATTAGTATTTTATTTATTATATATATTATGTTATATGTCTTGTTCAAAATTGATATGAATGATGGATGCACATACAAAAAATGATTCATGATGATAATTTTTTTTGTGCACAGACCATGATGGCTTATAGAATCTTTGTGAAGATATAACTACTAGGATGTGTTTTTAAATTATTATATTTTCATGATGATATATTCATTTTTACTTGTTTCATTTTTACTTTTAGGTTAATTTATTTCATGTTGATCATTTTATTAAAATACCTAACTTGTAGTGTAGTTGGTTGGGGCTTGGGGTTTGCATCCCTCGAGGTCACAGGTTCGACTTTGCTTCATAGTGGGAAAGGTGAGGGTCAGTAAATAGTTTGTCAGTTCTTGCTTCGTTGACCCGAGGTATAGGAATAGATTTTTCCATAAACATTTAAATTTTTCAATCAAATATGGTTTCCATATTCATCTCCAATATTGTCGATTTGGTTAATGATTATCATATGGTTCAAAGCATTGCTTCCAAATCAATCAATGAGATTTTTTTAGGCAATAATGCTCTACTAAAAAGCATTCAGGCTTATGATATTTGGCAAGGTGAAGTGTATATAGGTGGAATTTTCCCAAGGCATTACCTACTTCATAAGCACAAATATATTGAAATTTATGAATCAATGAAGAGGTCAATTAAGATGGACTATTTTGGGTATATGTACAGAGCCCTCGCCAAGTATCAGTTTGATCTGGGAATGAAAGTAGTTAGTAATTTCAAGAAAAAATACCTTGAAATTTCAATTGTGTTGTCACATGAGTGTGTTTCAGGTAATCATCCAAGGCTTACTTCACATGAGTGTTCCAAGTAATCAGCCAAGGCTTCCTCAACAAGTTTTGGATATCAATATCACAATGCATTCACAGTTCATGTCGAACAATCAATCTATTGTTGATGTTTAAGAAGCAGGGGAAAATTCAGTGCAAGGTCCTAATGTAGGGCATCAAAATTAGTAAAGGGTTACTTTCTTAGTATCAAATTTTGTAACTATGCTACAAATTATGTCTTCCAAGGCTCTCAACTATGAAGTATTTTTAATATTTTGGTCTGGTTGATAAATGAAAACTATGATAGTATAAAATCATGTAGATTTTCAACCCTTTTTCATATTTTCCAAATTCATTTGGAATTTTGGAATAGCTGATAGGGGAAATAGTGTAAAATCGTGTACATTATCAACCATCTTTTGATATTTTCCAAATCTATTTGACCAATATGTAATTAAAATTCCAACTATATTAATATATTATATAAGCATTTAGTCTTTTGGCGAAAAAAAACCAAACATATATTTTCTTGATAATGATTATCTAAAAAACTATTCCATACTTCATTTTATATGGATTACATATTAATATTCTCTTAGCTCTCTAATTGAGTTCAAATTTGTTCATCCTTGCTTTGTAGTAGTATAATATGTAATTTCATAATTAACATGAAGTTTTTATATTTTTTAATATAGAGTGGAATCCTAAAGTTAGATCATGGTGTGTGATCCAAATTTTTTTTTAAAATACAAATGCACACATTTTTATAATAATTCTAATTTATGTTAATTCAAAAAAATTGTTGTCATTGTTTAGAAAATACATATATTTATTTATTAATATTCATCTTGAAATGTGTTTATCTAATGATTTGAAATTTTCATCCTCTAGTGATCATCACTTAGAGATTGTAATTATTATTTTTATAATAGATATAATTATACAAGATATTTTAATATCCATCCTATAGCCTCTACTATCGTTCAATCATATAATTAAAATATAGACTAATTATTACAACAACACATACTTTAACTTAACAATTCTAGTTTTATTGATCTTACCAAGAAGCCTCTATCAATCATGTTGAAATATATAAATGAGCATATAAATGTTAAAATATTGTCTTCTTCATTTGTATATCACCTTTTAGACAACTAGTTATTTAAGGATAATATTGTAATCAAGGTCTGAATGCAGATCCTACTCAACCTAAAATATCTTGTGTTTCAAGGAGAAATTAATCCTTTAGTGACCAAACCTTTAATGCTCTGAGTAAATGCAAATTTAAATAAGTTTCATTTAGTTTAACACAAATATAAATATATGAAAAAATATAAAAATAATGCATCTAATAGATAAGCCTTACCCTATTTAAAATAGGGAAAAGATGCAAGAAGCTGTGAAGATTTTTATTTTTCTCTACTAACGTTTTTACCTTATTTCTAACACTCTAAAGTAATTATAATAATTTCTAAACTAATTACATTGGATAGTTATTTCATTCTATCTAATAGATTATCAAAGTACAATGCTTAAACTAGGACACTTAGGAGATTGTAAAAAATCTCAAGACCACCTCTATGGATAGTTAGATATTATTTTTGTGTAATTATCATATGTGTCTAATGCCATAAAAATATTTTGAACAATGTGAATAAATATATAGTAAGTGATCTAAAATTATAATATCATGTATGGATAAGTAGGGAAATAAAAATACAAGAGAGTGACAATGTGAAACAAATATTGTGATAGAAATTTAAAAAAATAAAAATAACTTAGAGAGAGTAGGATAAAGATGAGTTTCTTAAAAGAAGAGAAGGCGTAGTAATTTGAGCAAGAAATAAAAAATATTTGTATGTTTAATTAAGCAAGAAATGATTTATATTGATTCCATTTAAGAGAAGAATGGATGTATCAATAGTAGTATCCAATATTGAGATATAGAAAATAGAATGATATATCATGAGGACGAGAAGTGAGATATTTCTTTCGACTTAAGAAGAAAATAGGAAGCTAAAATTTAAATAGATTTTGAATTAAAATCTTTTAGTCCTTAGGTTAAATAAATCTCATAGAACTTTAGAAAAATACATATGAATCATAAAATAAAGAAACCACTAACAAACCAAATAGATTTTAGAAATGAAGAAAGATGATAGGATTTAGTCCTTTACGTAAAATTAAAATCTTCAAGAATTGGCAACATGAACAACATAAAATATACAATAATTTGATGTAGAAGCATCCCAAGATATAAGATAAATCTTGAATCAACCAAATATATTTTTATTTTCTTATTTATTTTATTTATAAGTTTTTATTACACTCTAGTCACCAATCCATTGTCAAATAACCTATCACATTTTATTGCAGTTGCATATCTAAATTTCATAGTCACTTTCTCAAAGGTTTTAGAAACACAATGGCATCAATAAGTTTCTAAAATTTATCAAGATTATCAATTTTATACCCAAATCTCCTTCAATGATGTACAATAGATCTCTAACATCTATATTTTATACACATTTTACCAAGGAGTTATTATGGTGTGAATCACATGAAGATCCATCACCACCACTATACAACTAGTTGAATAGATTTTTGAATTAAAATTGATCTATGCACCAAATGTGGATGAATAGGATCATTCTTATGACCAAGAAAAATATATAAACTCATAAAGATTATTATAAAGAAACAAAAAAATCAGGGTGAAGTTGTTAATAGTATTTCATTGCAATATCATTTGAATTTTATAATTTGTACATTTTAATAAAAAACTTAGGTCTAGTATGTTGGAAGCCCGTTGATACTAATTATAATTTTTTTGAAACTATAATAAAATAAATATCATTGCTTGTTAAATTCTATTGATTTGTTGTGATTTTTTTTATGTAGTTTCAAGGTTAGAAAAACCCTCATTGGAACCTTCATGCATGACTATATTATATGATATCAAATAATGATTGATTTATGTGGTTTTATAGAATGATATATGAAGAGGAGGTAAAATTTATGTTGAAATTGTGCAATATTCACGATTCATAATGCGAAATTTATAATTAAATCATTAAGAAGTACAATGTGTGTAGATCACTAGAGTTCAAGCAACACTCATCAAATATTTATTTTTTTTTTATGTATAAATTAAATAAAGTATATCAAATAGAAAGGTTTGATTATAAAAAAAATCACTAAACTATTAATACTATAAAGAGTGTTGATTGTGATGTAGTTTTCAATAATGATTATGGATAAACCACCAATCTGAATACATTTACATGAAACCCAAGATGCCAACATGAATAGGGCATGGTATTGTTAATATCATTGGGAGGATGCAAGGGATTCTTTAGATGGTGAATTATCTGGGTGAATAATTTTGAGGGGGAAAACATAAGAAAGGTTAGTCCCTCACCATAAGAATATCTCCATTGAAATCTGATTATGAAAAAAAAACCAATACAAAGGAAAAATTTATTATAAATAATATACAAATTTGGAGGTAAGTGTTATAATGTTTTCATAGATAGTGGTAATGTAGATAAATTAATATGAGGATATAGTTGAGAAACTAAAACTAGAAAGGTTATAACATACCATACCCCATATAATTTCTCGATTATAGAAAGAAATAGGGAATTAGTGAAGGAATAATATTAGGTTAAATTTAAGATAATAAATTATCATGATGAAGTATTGTGTGGCATAGTATCAATGGGTGTGTTCCATCTATCATTTGGGATACCATAGAAATAAAAAAAAACTGATAAACATGATGGAATAGTAAACACTTAAATTTTAACAATGAGTGGTAAGAGACATAGGCTGATTATTTTGAAGGAAAGAGAAGGATAGTGTTGAGATGCTTTGTATGCACTCACAACATAGATCAAATCTACAAAAAAAATCTTACCTCTCTTTAAAGACTTTAAATTCTAAGAAAAAAAATATTATCCCAAGACTTTCATAGTCAGGTCTTGGCACACTAGGTTTCACTCAAAAAAAATTTGTAGGATGATTTCAAAAAGGGACTTACATAATTTTTATTTAATTTTTGGACTTAAATATGAAATTAATTCATTGGATACTCCACCAAACGCATAGGATTTCACCTTAATTTTGAAGGATCAAAAGTTACTTTGATAAATTTATAAGAATTATGAATAATTTTGATTGGTTCTTCTTAAACTATTCAATAGATTTTACAAAATGGAAAAAGATGCAGGAAGAAAGGAAGGAGTTATAAAAACTATGTTTTTCAATAATATCACATGAATATCCTTCAATAATTATGAAATGAGACTTAAAATCAAACTTCTCTTTGTCATAATGGTTCACAAATACATATAAATGATGCAAATATTCAAAGGAAACTTATCACACAATTAAATTGATCAAATGTACTAAAATTTTCATGCAAAAATATGATATTTCAAATAAAAATGATAAGTGTATAGTAATATATGATTTTAAATTTCAAAATGACCTACAATCGACCCCAAATTCATAAAACTTGACAAGAATAGACAAATGAGCACACTGATGTGAGAGGAAACCATGATGTAAACAATAGTTGATAATTCTTCAACCTATTTCTCAACAATTATCATCAATTTTAGATCCCTTTTCAAATGAATAACTATGTCCCTTTTATAGACATGAGGAACCAATAGTTATATTAGATCTTGAAAATGATCAGTTACAATTCAAAATAGTGGTGTATTCTTTTGGCATCATCATCTTTATAGTTGGCACAATGGAATACTCTTTGTAATCAACATATTTAAATTTTATATTTAGAACATTCCTTTCTATATTTTCATCTTTGCAAAAATAATTTTTGGTAGCATATTCCATTGGTATCAACATCAAAAATCACTAAGGAAACTTTTAAAAAATTATGACAAAAATGAGGAAGTCGGGAACAAAAACTTCACATAACCAATTAGAGTAGATTTTTCAGAAATCAAATCAAAAGAAAAAAAAATTGCTAGAAAACTCGTTTCTTGCAAACTAAATTTAGTTTTTTGAAAAATTCATAACTTTTGGCCATGGTGTCCATTTTTGGCAAACAAGATATCGACAAAAAGCTAGTTTCGAGTACTTCACAGTAGTGCATGCCATTTTTTCAGATTTTTTCATCTACACAAATTTGAGGTTATTTTTTATCATGGAGGCAGATGTGAACGTTCATCAATGCATGCACTATTTTATTTTTTGTGTGCACTAGGTTTGCATTTTCTCTACACTTCATTTCTTAATCAACTTTTGTTTCATAGATTCCAGAGATGTGCAAGTTTGTGAGTTTTCCAAAGTTCCTTGGCATCGGGTATGTTGTTGCTTTATCATGATTCCACCTTGAGTCAATCAATGACTCACATATGGTTTCAATGCAAACAAAAATATATTTCTTTGTTTGCTAGATTGAGGATTCCAGTGCTACTCCATAGTGTACTTCTAGTGCTTCTCTTGCAGCAATTTATCTCATTATGGGGGGTTGAATGGTCTCTCTTTTCATCCTTTGTGTGGATAGAGATTGATTGGATTTGTGATGGATATCATTATTTTATTTCATCTCTCTTTTGGGGAGGAGTTTTGTCCCACTAGGTTTTCTCCTTTTCTCTATTTATGAGAGATTGCATTGCATTTGTACATGGGTACCTAACATGGCCTCGTTGTTGGGACCCATATTGCATTGTTTTCTTTTGTGTACATTCTCCATAAGTTGCACCTTAAGGGGGGTGTTGGTGTAATTAAATGTGTTGTACCTTATCCTAGGTCATAATTACACCTTAGTTAAGTTTACTAAGGGACCACATAAGAGGTAGTTGGAGCTTTTCCACTTTTGGTGGACTTATCATGTTATTACTTTATCACTTCTACCTTTCATGGACATATCATGTGATTACCTTTCCACCTTTTTTGGTTGATCCACCATTTGTGGTGATTATCATATTATCACTTTTCCATTTTAGGTGGAGTGATATCTTTTCATAGTTGTCTTATATCATAAGATTACGACACTTGTCATAATCTTATGCCCTTCTATGTTCTCACCTTGGCTATATAACCAATGGGTCTCCTATGTACAATCAATCATCTCATATCAGTGAATCATATTGATGAGAATATAGTTTATTCTTGTCACATCATATTATCTCTTCTTGTGTTTTTCATTTGGTCTTAAGATCTTGGCAGCCATAGCCAATTCTAATATTGGATTCCCTAACCTGTAACAGACCTTCATGAATTTGTTCCTTAATGAATGAAGAAAAATCAAACTCCACATTCAATTTAGGATGTTGGATAATCATGGCCATTCTCATCAACCCTATTGGCATATTCTCCTCTGCATCAACTCCAAGAATGTGACATAATGCATAGTAGGTATTTTTAAAATAGGTTTGAAAGTCATACATAGGAAAGGGTTCAAGTCTTGAAGAGTGAATGGGAAGGACTCTATTTTTTTCACCCCTTTTCATGTGTAAGGGGATTTCATCAGTTCTATAGGTCCTTTTCAACCTTCTATATTCTTGTTCTAGCTTCCCCAAGTCAATTTTAGTGACAGCCTACCTGTTTATGTCAAAACACCTAATTATAGTTTCCCTTGAGATATCTACCAAACATTGACCATCTGGAAGTCTGACCATTTTTATGGGGCATGATATCTATTGTACAAGGCTTTGATTAGCTTGACATCAACAAAAAAATTAGGAACAACTAATTTTCCTATGTCAAAAGTCCATGGGTTTGACACTGGAACCCTTTCATCTCTATTCCTATAAAAATACCAATATAAATTCCAACTAGACTATGGAATTATTGGGTCCCTACACCCCTGAGCTAAATCCTTAAAGACTTTCTTAGAACCCTTATCTACTAAACCAGGTAACAGGGCAAGTAATGGCGACTGCAATGAAATTCTACTAGATTTTTCTTCTTTTTTAGTTCCTGCCTCTGATTTATTTGGCGCCATTGTTTAAATTTCAGTGAATGATAAGTAGACTTACCCAGAATTTTTCTCACTCTATAGAATTCTTCCACTGTCGTACTTTGAGCTCGCCTATATTCAGCTTCTACTAGCACGAGCACATGAATTCTCAATTTGCCTTGTTAAATTTTGATATCATACTGCATTAATTTCATATCTTAATTTTTTCATCATTCAAATCTTTCATACCAAGCTGAATTTCATACTTCGATGTTGATTGATGTGACTGGCCTTCATTTAATACTCCAACGGTAGATTACCGCACTACTGCATGATATTTTTCATCCCCCCACAATATAGCGGTTCCTCCTTATCTCTATTCTTATTTCACCGCTCTATCATGGGCTCCATTCCAACCCTTCATAGTATGGCAGTGCATTATTACCTATGTTCTTAGCTTTCCGCTCTACCATGGGCTTCATTTCAACCCCTCACGGTATAGTGGTACACACTCTACCATGGGCAAGACATCAACCTTCCACAGTATAGTGGTATACAGTGTATTACTTCCTTTACCCACCGTGCTACCGTGAGTTTCTTTATTGGAGGTTGCGGTAAGGTGTTAAAAGGCAATTTTGACCTTGTGGATGGTAAAAACATAGTTTTTAAGGAAAAAAATTGAATTCATATGAAAGAACCATCAGAATTTCAAATGAAAATTCTAGTTCCAACACACATAGGCCATTACTGCAATGTTTTTATCGGTGAAGCTTGCTAGTTGTGTCGATATATTGTATCCTACCAATATAAACATAAAACATGATTGGGGTGACATAGATACTGCTTGGCCGATATGTTATATGTCTTCAATTTGAAATGTGTGAAAAATGGATCTTGGATACATATAGTTCAAATGTTTCCTACGAAAGATAATAAGATCATTGGTAGTGGGATGTTAGGTTTTTCAAGTACATCAATTATAAATTAAAGTCATATACCATGGTAATTAATTAATTATACGTCGTTTGTGAATTTCATTTTTTTTATACAGTTGGTCGAGAGTGGGATGCACTACATTTTCATGTCTCAAACAGTCTTGATTGGATGACAGTATGGATTGAACGATGTCAACAATCTAGTCGCGCATTAACATGGGAAGGTGTGGCTTCATTGGTTAAATAAACTCATCGTAATGGAGATTCCAATGTTACACCAAGGGAAATTGATTTAGCATATGGTTTAAGAGATAAACAGGTATGTGTAAATATATTAATCACCCATATTATTTAATTATTTTCAATTATATTGATGTGTATATATGTTGATTTTAATTTTCTTTGCATACATTCAACCAAGAATAAATATTTTTATCAACTGACGATGCAATAATTTTTATTTGTTTGACATATTGCAAGTGAAACACCACAAGGCTATGTGGTGCAATGGTCATAAATTTTGAATCAAAAATTTGGATGACACAAAGAAAACTTGTGATTCTGGGATAACTACAGTCTTTCAAGTGAGTAATGTTTCATCTAGAAGCGACATACATCCAGAAGTCTCATAAAATCAATACTATGGGATTTTGGATGATATACGTGTGTGTGACTTTAAGTCCTCCAAATTAGTTTTGTTCGTCGTCCAATGGTACAGGATACGATTGAATGAAAATGATCCCGAGAGAAATGTTATTGAACATGATAATGGATTTACCATGGCTAATACAAGGTCAATTGAGCAAGCTAGAAATGAGCGGGCTATGTTCTTCCAAGCCAATGTGAGCAAGTATTTTAATCAGAGGTTCCAGGTAAACCGGGTTGGTCATTTTTTGTTAGACATGATCCAAGAGGAAGGTCGGTAAATTATAATGTGGTGGAAGTAGAAGATACTAAAGAACTAGAAGATGATGTAGATGGTGATCAGGATCAATAGTCAGTTGATGATGTGCCTAACAAAGATGTCGAAGAAGAGGAACTAGATCATGATGATGTAGGATTTAATGTTCATGAAGATGATATCTATGTGGATGATGACATTATCGAAACTGATATCAATGATGATGATGATGATATGACCAATCCTTACAAACTCCAATACATTTTGGGATTCTTCTGAGTAGGGCCCATCTTTTATTATTTTATTTGGGGGACCCAAAAAACCATAGGGGTAGAAATTTGTGGAGCTTAATCATTAAAGGCAAGGGGTATGTCCATTTAGAAATAGACTTGAAGGATGGTTCCATGAGGGGCTATTTCACATCAAAGGTGGTCCAAAAAAATTCATAGACTAACTAAACAGACACCAATACTACCTCAGATGGACTATTGTCTTCGAGGAAGGCGGTGCAAAAAATTTCATAGATAGGTACAAAAATTAATATCAACCTTCCACCAACTAACCCAATCAACCTCCAAGAAACAAGACAATGACTCCTCTAGATGTTCCCAAAACCCAAGGCTTCAAAACACAAGGTTGGTGGTGTAGGAGCACCCCAAAATGCATCTAGGAGGGTAATCAAAAGGTCAAGACTTAATAACTTGTTTAGTTAACATATGGCCAATCCCTTCCATTTCTTGGATTTGTGCCTTAAAGGAATTTGAGAACTTTTTTTGTGTCCATAAGGTCATGTTGACCATTTGCTAGATTGGGGTTTGGCTACTAAGATGTGTGTTGACCTTGTAGACCTCCCTAGGTGATAGGTTGTTTTAAATTTTTGAAAAATAAGGCTTATGGAAAGCCACAACCGGCCATGGAACAGTTGGGGCTCAAGTCTAGCTGAATTGGAGAGTCTATTTAGGGAATTCTTCAACCTATGAGCAAGGTTAGAAGGCATTGGAAGCTTTTGTAATTTTAAAAAGTTGATGAATGCTAAGAATGGACAGTGAGAACAATAAGAAATTTTTTTGTTTGCTTTGGATTTTGTGTAATCAGGAGTGATCATGGCTCTTTCTTTTGTTGTATTTGGTAGTATTCATTATTTTTTAAGCTTGTGTGGTAATATTAAGGGTGTGAGCTCAATTTATAGGTGTGTTTGTAGTTGTTTTGTTTCCTTGTGAGTTGTTGATCTGACTAGCAACCTATCAAAAATGGGGTTTTAGTTCCCTTTCCCATTGTACCTGGTGTATGGGCTTTTGGGGATTGGGGCTAGACTCCATGTGTGTAAATATGGTATAATTAGGAGTAGGTAGGAGTCATGAAAGCACAGTGGAAGACTTCTCCTAGGCGAGCTTGACAGTGCCCGGCTAGGAAAGTCATGAAGTGCAAAGCACTTGGCTTGCAGGGGTGACCTTTCCCTGATAAACCACATGGTAGAAAGGTAGATGGAAGCCTTGCAGAGGCTTGGTAACAAAGAGGAGGCTTCACCAGTCCATTTGAGTGGAGAACTAAATAACAGTTTGATGTGTGGTCAGGAAAACCTAAAGAAGAGGCCTATTTTGAAAAGTTGAAGGTTTGTCCTATGTACGGGCAGTTAAGGGTTAAGACCTTTGAAATCTTGAAGTGGTAGGAATCAGGACTAGGAATCCATGGAAAATATTTGGGGTTCTTTGGAGAAATTAGGAGAGTTACCTCATTTCCTCGGAGAAAAGTCTTAATTTGGAAGCCTAGAATTAGGGAACTAAAACCCTAGATGAGGGTTTGGTGAGAGCGATGGACTAAGGAAGCAAGGTGGAGTTTTCAAAGCCAAATTAGGATGGTGTGAACTAGTAGAAACCATCCCCATACCCCTGCAAAGAATAAACTAAGAAATGGGAGTAATTAGCCTTTAGGGAAGATTAAGGGCTAAGGGCAGAGAAGGAGCATTGCACCAAGATTGTCTTGGGAGTTTGGGAATGAGATGATAGTAGGGTTGGCCAAGAGAACTAGGGGTACCTAAACAAGCCTTAGGACCTATAGGTTAAGGTGGTGGAGTGTGACACTACTAGGATCTTCCAAGGGAGACTCAGAGCATGGAACTGTGATTGTTCCATCCAACCCTACCCTATCAGTTGGTGACCCTACAAACCATTCCCATGCTTACCAAGTGATCTCTAATCATCAAACCCTTACCAAGTTTATTTATGCATTCACAACTATTGTTACCTCCACATGCATTTGACTAGTAGTGACAACACTGGTTTTTAATCCTCCAACCCCATACCTTTGGATCACATCACCATGAAAGAACTTCATCCAACCTCCTTATGAGTGCAGGTACCACCAAATAAGTATTTTTCAGATCTATCTTCCTCGAGCGAGGGAAATTCAGGAAGAGAAGAGGAAAGTGAGACATTTAGGATCTCTAAAAGAGGGAGATCAACTAGAGGTCAAAAGATTAGAAGAAAAATTTGTAAACGCATGGAATTTTTTATTGTTGAAGTGGGTTTATGTTCTTATGATGATGAGAGCATAGGCGACATCGAGGTGCCCTTGAGGTACAAACATCTACGAAAACAATGGGTACCCAAGGAACTTCCTCCAATAAACAATGATTTTTGTGTCAACAAGAGGATATATCGCATAGCACCATTGTCATTACATATTTTGGGCCTATTTTGCATGGATGGCATAGAGGTTTGTTATGACAAAGTTACTGAATTGATGGAGTATATCGGACCTTGTTACAGTTACAAAGACTGGATGCAGCTGGTTTGATATACATGAAGTATGTGTAGGTATGCACTGTCAGCAAATTATATACAGCTAAAAGATAAGGATAAAAATAAAGTAGTGGCTAGGTACATTGACGGAAGACCAAAAGCATCAAGGAATATTGAAGGGTTTATAAACAGTACACAACCTGGGTCAACAAATAAGCAACCTAATTGCATATTTAAGGCACGTGAGGGAAACTGTGTATTTGTATGTGTGATAAAATCAATAAATGCAGGGGACGAGTTGCTAATTGATTACAATTTGAATCACATAGATAAAAACACAGTTACTATGGGGTTGGCACGTACTATATACCATTTTACCCAACCTCCAATTAATGACTCCAATATATGATTTTATTTATTTATTTTCGTAAGTCTATTGATTTCATTTTAGTAATGTTCTTTTATATTTAATTTTTGTCACAACGAGACATTGATCATAGGGGGAAGGCTCCGGCCAAGAGCACAAATTGTGATGCATTTTTAAGCACTTCTACCCGACAAGTTTACCTCATTGTAATTGTATAAATTAGATATGAGAATAATGTTTTTTTCATAAGTTTAATGGGTTAATTTTGATAATGTTTTTAATATTCCTGTCACAGTCAGATGATCGGGGAAAGGCACCAGTAGTAGAGGAGAGCATCCATAAGGAGGTGCAGTCACTATTATGTGATGATGACATCGCATATTTTGCAAACCCTTTGGATATAATAAGGAAGACGCAAAAAAAATGCAATGAAGAAATCCTTCAGTTGTTATTCATAGTGCCTCAAACAGATGAGATAAGAGAAAGGGTTAAAATATTGACTGAGAGAGCATGAAACTTAAGTTGTCATGAGATCTTTAATTATAACATAAGTTCATTCATGGTTTTATATTTTGTACTCTTTTATGTCATGAACTAAAATGTGTTGTTTTTATAAGATATTTTGCATCCTCATGATGTTGTTGGCCATGATCAGGGTACTGCAGGTGCTTCCCAAAGAGTAGGGGTTGGTACAAGTGTCAATCCTAATCTTCTTGCGCATACATCACATCATCCCACCCCATCACCTATGCATATATTTTCGACTAAAATGTTGGAAACACATAGCATGCAAGCATCGGGTAGTGCACCCTCTAGAAGCGAACACATGCTAGAACATGTGTCAAGACATGTACCTGAGGATGCAGAGGCCACTAGTACTAGTGATGTTTTAGCATCATTTCCTAGATCTTCCCATATTACTATTATGAGAACATTGTTGGTCACATCTGTGGTGACCGAGGATTTCGTTCCCATAAAGATAGAGAAGGTCTCAGGTACTTTAAAATGTTTTAATTATATTTATATATAATCCAATTGAAATTTACTTATTGATCACTCTTTTTAGTCTAATCATCCCATGATCATTTTGTAGGAAATAATATTTTTTTATAAATATCTAAATGATATTACATTGGAGATCTTCAGGCCCACCATACATACATGGTGGAATGCCCAAAATCAAGATTTAAAATATGACCTCATTAACCTTTTAGTTGTGTTTTTCGGTAATAACACATTCAACCAAACCAATGTCCTTAAGAAAGTTGATACCTATCTAAATTATGTGAGGGACCAATATAGGTCACATTTAAAGAAGAAAAAAAAGTACGAGTGTCCCCCCATGATTTTGGAGAGGGAGTGGAACGACTTGGTGTTAGATGGAAAGGAGAAGGCTAAAAAAAATTTTTAAAAAGGAAACACACCATCGGGCCAAGGAAGGTATGTGATACTATCAATAATGTAATTATATACTGATTACTCTTTTTTTTTACATAATCTAATGTATTTCAAACTTTCATAGGCTACCTAACACATCAAAGGCAACAAAGGCAAGACTTGAAAAACACATGCAGCACAAACTTGGCTCTAGTGGTTATATGAAATTAGCAGCATGAATTGTAAGTATTAATAAATGAAATATTGCATCCAAATAATAAATTACAAACAATTTTGGTTTTATCACACCATAAAAGAAAAATTCAAGATCTTATGCAAAAATATAGGGCTCTCAATTCAACAAAGTGCCCACAGAAGAAGACCTGAAGATTGCCTTCCAGCAAGGCTATGGAGCCATGATTGAATGCCTAAGACTCTTGGTTGAGAAAACACGAGCTTCCACTACATCCAACACGTAGGTAAATAAACTCATGAAGTTTATTTAAAATTGAATACTTGTGCAATCTATTCAATATTAATTTCCACCATAAAGTAATTATGTGCCTATTTGTTTTAAACAAGAAAGAAATGATAATACTGTTGGAGTTGAGAAGATACAACTTCATAGGAACCCAATGACCTCTGCAAGCAAATAATACCTGTTACAAGGAGAAGCAAAGAGAAGCAACAAAGAGAATTCTCAAGAATGTGGAGCAATGTATTCACCCAAAATGTAAAATGAATAATGATACAAAAGATAGTTTTCAACCACATATAGGTGAAAACCCTAAAAAGGAAAACCTTAGGCTTGCACAATAATAATTAATAAAATAATTAATTATTATGCACCTAATGTTAGCTTAAGTGAAAAAGAGGTAAAAGGAAACTTTAAGTAATTAAACGAATATTGTTTAATTAATAAAGTAAATAACCAATTACTCTAACACCCCCCCTTAAGCTAGACATAGGGAGAAGCTACTAAAAGCAAAAGCAATGGGTCTTGAGAACAAGGCCAGATCAGGTACCCATATACAAAATCAATGCAAACTAAATGAAACAAGGTAAAAGAGAAAACCCAGTGGGAACAAAACTCCTCCCCAAAATAGAATGCAAGGAACGAATGCAAAGCACTAATGAAAGAAGGATAGGAGTTGGATAACATGATACTCCCTATAGACAACTTCTATCATATAAGTACATGTACAATGGTCTCCATAGGAGAGATAGAAAGAGAGAAGAAGGCCCCCCCACAATGAAGAAACTCTTGTCACAATGGTAGATGCTTGATGTAGAATCCAAAAGGAGATCCTAAAGCGGCAAATGATATTCCTCCCCTTGAGAAGAAATGGATCCAAAGGACGATGTCGAAGAAACCCTATGAAGAATGATGAACCAATCTGTCTCAAGATGTGTGCCATGATAGGATGCTGAAGAATCTCACTGTTTGAACTGAAACAAATGATGCCAAATCCAAACTGATGTGGAGAATACTGAAATGCAACCTCTGAATGCTCGGATAATGGTGGGCGAACAATGATAACCTAACTGTCAAGGTAGAGGAGATGAATATCCTCAAAATAATCCTCCAAATCTGCAATATAGGACTCCACAAACAGGAAAGATATGTCTGCAACATAAGAGTCCAAAGTAGCTATGTCTGGAAGATGTATGATTCTCTTTTGCATTGAATCAAGAACAACAGGAGATGTTGATGAAGTCTCAGTCTGAAGAGTAGGAACGGTGAGACAAACCTCTGATCCATTGGGACATGTAAGGGTGTCTAAATACTCAAGCTCCTCTAAAGTATCATGATCAAAGGGTGTATTCTCTCTCCAAGCAATGGGTAAGAGACAATCTGAAACAGGATCCTCTGGGAATGGAGAGAGAACTGGGTCTCCATAGATCTCCCAAAGACGTGTCCAAAGTGGGTGAGGACAATCAATGTCCAATATAGCCAACACAGTGTCATGATCAACACTAGATAATATAAGTCCTACTATGTGATTTCTAATGATATCCCATGCTAATTTTCCCTCTAAAGTTGCTAGTTCAAGTATGAGATCATACAAATAAGGCAAAATATTAAGCCACCTACAATGTGTAAGTGTACCCTTTGCCCATGACTCATAATTACCCCGTTCTAGAATAACAACTGAAGGGTGAGTAGAAAAACCCATGATAACTCTTCAAATGAAAAATTCAGAGACTAATGATCTCAGCAATGATAAAGCATATCAACATAACCCATCCAACACAAACAAAACCCATGTAGGAGCCAGAATGACCAAGTAATTGAGTAAAGTGTAAAAACACACAAAGCTGAATAAAAAATACCTGGTAAATATTCTGATAAAATAGACTGTAATATGGAAAGCTCATTGTAATACCTTTCCAACGCCTATTTGTTTGTGCAAAACGGAGTTTGAACGCAAAAGATATGCCCCCTGGAGTGAAAAACCCAAGTTTTGACTTTGACTGGCAAAAACGAATGTAAAATGGCAAAATCAGAAAAAATTACCAGTACCACTGGAACGACACCAGAACCAGCTTTCCGGTGATATCTCATTTTTGAAAATCTA
>CM021100.1:60578631-60590342 GCA_007115665.2 Sequoiadendron giganteum | reverse complement strand
AGTAATTAATTATTATGCACCTAATGTTAGCTTAAGTGAAAAAAAGGTAAAAGGGAACTTTAAGTAATTAAAAAAATATTGTTTAATTAATAAAGTAAATAACCAATTACTCTAACAAATACTGCACATGACATTGGAATGTAGCCTAGTGAGGGTGGAGCACAACCTACAGATGAAGGTCATGGTGTGCATCTCGGTACTGGATGTATTCATGTGTTATACAAAACGCAGTATGGATTAAAACTATTAAACATCTTTAATTGCAATTGGTGTATTAAATAATGTAACCTTTCGTGTTTCAATTTTAGAGCATGTAGAGCGTAATCAACATGTTGAGCATGATCAGGCTAGACAAGATCAGGAATATGATGTGGCCCCATTAGGTAAAAAGGACCACTCTAATGTTCTTTTAAACATATTTAATTGTAACTGGTGTATTAATTAATGTAACCTTTCATGTTTCAACTCCAAAGGATTTAGAGGGTGTTCAGCATGTTGAGCATGAGGCTATAAGACAATATTAGGAACATAATGTGGCCCCATCAAGTAAAGAGAACCACTCTAATTTTCTTTTAATTAATGAAATACTTGTAACAATAATAATAAAACATATCAATTTAACATTTTTTTGTTATTATAGCAAACCCCCCCTTGCAGTAGCCTCCACGTCGTGAGTACACGACTAGGCATACATTAAGATCATGAACATAGGGCAGAACAACTGAAGGGGGGATAGATGATTTATAAAATGATACTCCACTTATTTTTTTAGCTGTGAAAGACAAACAAAAAAAAAAGCGATTGTAATCATATTATGACAACCATATTTTTGATAATATGTTAATGAATGTTAAAAACTGATATTTTTGACAACCATATTTTTTATAATATATAAAAGTTGAAATAATGAATTTTATATGTTAATGAATGAATGTGAATATGTTAATGAATGAATTTTATATGTTAATGAATGAATGTTAAATGTTATTAATGGATGAACGAATGAATGTTATATGTTATTAATGGATGAATGAATGATTAATGTTAAATGATCGAGTATGGGGAATTGAGAGTGAGGTGATGGGGGAGGGAGGGGCCAAATGAGCTTCCACCATCATGTGGTTGGCCTTGTTAAGTAGATAATATTAAACTACTCTTGAAACAAAGAGAAGTTCAATAAGGTAATGCACTTTTCAATATTTTTTTTTTTAAAAATTGTAGGGTTTTGTCACAATTTCAACAAACATAGCCTGATGAACCAAAAAAAAATTGTGATGAGGTTGTTGTAAACACGACGTAGTTTTCTTCGTAATGGAA
Organism: Sequoiadendron giganteum; assembly: GCA_007115665.2. Taxonomy (NCBI): domain Eukaryota; kingdom Viridiplantae; phylum Streptophyta; class Pinopsida; order Cupressales; family Cupressaceae; genus Sequoiadendron; species Sequoiadendron giganteum. The sequence goes on along the minus strand of CM021100.1, from coordinate 60,589,025 downwards.
ACAACGGTTTTCTCCACCTCGTCGGAAAATGGACAAACATTTGTTGTTTTATCAATGATTTCAAATGGGCGTTCTGCAATGTTTTGTGATTTTTTGCATCAGTAGATGGATGAAGTTACATTAATTTTGTGATAGACACCGCCAACATTTTTCATGGCACTGACCAATGATGCTAGTTCATGGTTTTGACATATAAAAATTGGTCTTTAAAGTGACAAAAACCCAACGACAAAATTTAAATCGGTGTTGCATCGAAAAGTCGACAATATTTTATCGATATGTCACCAAACATACGTCAGAATTTGTAGGCAAATGCAGTAGTGGATCACTAGCATCAGCGTCATGGTGATTTTTTGTGTGCCTTACGCCAGATGGCGATGTTGGTGCAGCAATATGAGCGTCATTTTTATGAGCTCAAGCAGTTCGCTGGAATTGGAGATGACGAGGGAATGTTTGTCCATCATTTTGTCAAGGGTTTAAATGTCTGAATCAATGGAGGTGTGCGGGTTTTCGAACCCAAAACCATGGAGATGGTGGTGGAGAAGGTGAGGCTAGTTGAGGATAACTTAGCCATGGCATTAGGAGGCCACACGAAGTTCATATTGGTAGTGGATTAGTTGTAGGGCCTAGTGTTCACAATGGTCAGGCTCAAAGAGCTGGACCACCCAAGACTCAGCAGGTTCCTACTCAGAGTGGACAGTAGCAGAGTGCATAGGGGAAACGTAAGAGTTTACAGTAGAGACAGGGAGATAGGTCTCAGTCTAGTGGGGATAGGAAGTGGAGGTGGAATAAATGCCCCAACTTTGAGCAGCCAGCGCAGAGCACGCAGTCCACCTTTAGGGGTAGCACACAGCAATCTAGCGCACCTCTTAGAGGCAAAGGCTTTAGCATGGGAATTAGATGTTACTCTTGTGGCCAGTAGGGTCATATAGCTAGAATGTGTCCTAACAAGGGAACATCAGGATATACATAGAGGCTAGTGGCATATGAGCTAACAGTTGGTGATGTAGGCAGAGGGCATTGATTTTTTTGTTGTAGTTGATAACCGCCAAGTAGAGCATCAGGACACCGTTGTCGAGTCTTCTAGTATGTTGTTGGGTAATCGAGTTACCATATTATATGATTCTAGAGTGTCAACCTCTTTTATTTTTATTTTTCATGGCACGATGTAGACGAGGGGCAATAAAGCAGGTTGATAGGTGGCAGGTCGAATTGGCCTCGGGTGCGAAAGTCGCATCACACTCCCTAGTACCAAACTATAGATTGGAGATTGGACCTCTCCATACTATAGTAGACCTCTAGATTATACCATTGGGATCATATGGCATTGTCATAGGGATGGACTTGCTTGAGGCACATAGAGTTATCATTGATTGTCGACATGATTCAATTCGATGTGTTGATGCAACAAGCAGAGAGGTTGAGATAGTGGGGGTTCAAAGACCTATTTCTTTGAGGATGATCTCAACTATGCAGCTGAGAAGGTGTGTACGACAAGGATGTCAGCTATTTGTTGTTACAGTGGATGACTTGGTCTTAAGAGATGGTGAGGAGAAAGTTTCTCTCGATAGTCACCCTATTCTTCAAGAGTATTTGATTTTTTTTCTAGATGCGATTACAAGAATGCCACCTTAGTTTGACATAGACTTTAATATTGATCTTGTACCTGGATCTGAGCCCATTTCATGAGCTCCATACCACATTACCATTCTGGAGCTTAAGGAGCTTTGCTTGTAGCTTGAGGAGTTTTTATCAAAGGGCTTCATCTACCCTAGTGTTTCTCAATGGGGAGCACCAGTGATCTTCATGAAGAAGAAGGATGGTTCACTTTGGTTGTGCATAGATTACCGACAACTGAACAAAGTAACAATCAGGAATCGGTATCCCCTACCTAGGATTGATGACTTGTTCGAATAGATCAAGGGTGCTACGATCTTTTCGAAGATTGACCTTAAGCAGGATACCATCAGCTTCGCATCTTCGATTCATACATCCATAAGATGGTGTTTCATACTCGATATGGTCACTATGAGTTCACTATGGTACCATTTGGGTTGACGAATGCACCCTCTATGTTCATGAATTTGATGAACGGGGTTTTTTGCACGTATCTGGACAGATTCATCCTTGTGTTCCTAGATGATATATTGATATACTCCAAGATAGTGGAGGATCGTGAGGAGCATTTGAGGTAGGTGTTGCAGTGTTTACAAGATAACCAGTTGTGAGCCAACCTATCTAAATGCGAATTCTTTAAGACTAAGGTCAAGTATCTTGGTCATGTGATATCGGGAGAAGGTATTTCAATGGATCCTGCAAAGATCCAAGCAATCTTAGATTGGCCTCCACCCACGAATGTGGATGAGATATGTAGTTTTACGGGGCTGGCAAGTTATTACAGGCATTTTGTGTAGGGCTTCTCAAATATAGGGCATCCTATCACCTCTCTTCAGAGGAAAGGGAAGAGGTTTGTTTGGTCAGAGTAGTGTGAGACAGCATTTCAGACTCTTAAGGAGAAACTGACTAGTACACTGATACTCATGATACCTGGTCCTACTAGGGATTTTATAGTCTGTACAAACACTTCCTTAGAGGGATTAGGGGCAGCATTGATGCAGGATGGTCGAGTCATTGCATATGAGTCACAAAAGCTCAAGGATCATGAACTGAATTACCCTACGCATGATCTTGAGCTGGTAGTAGTTGTTCATGTTTTAATGAGATGGAGGCATTTCCTTCTAGGGCATAGGTTTGAGCTACACAATGATCATAGGAGTCTTAATTATATCTTCACGCAACCTAACCTTTATGCTAGGAAGAGGCATTGGATGGAGTTTCTCTGTAAATATGACTTCGAGGTGAAGTATATCTAGGGAAAGGGGAATGTTGTTGCCGATGCACTCAATAGACAGAGACATGAGTTATCTAAGTTGACTCTTGTTGTGGACTTGCAGAGTTGAATTCTTTATGCACTTCCTACAAACAGTTGGTATTAGGAGGTTAGGACAGAGATAGAGGTAGGAAGACCTCTCAAGGGCACATACTCAAGATAATCTCTTGATTCAGATGGGTTATTGAGGCATATGGGACGCATATGTGTTCCATCTTCAGTTGATCTTCGCACCTTAGTCATGACTGAGGCACATCGTGCACCTTATTCATCCCATCCAAGGGTGAACAAGATGCATGCAAATCTGTGACAATTGTATTTTTGGGTAGGAATGAAGCGTGATATCGCTTATTATGTGTGGATATGTCTAGAGTGCTAGCAGGTGAAGGTTGAACACCAACATCCAACAAGGTTTTTGCAGCCGCACTTAGTGTCAGAGTGGAAATGGGAAATTATCTCATTGGATTTCATTGTTGGTTTACCCAACTCTTCGAGATGGAACAATGCCATTATGGTGGCAGTTGATAGGTTGACGACAGTAGCACACTTCTCACCTATACGTTCATCCTATAATGCATCATCCATAGCTAGAGTGTTCATGGAGGATATAGTTAGGTTGCATGGCATTCCTTGCCGAATTATTTTTGGCAGGGATCATGTGTTTATCTCAGCTCTTTGGACATCATTACAACATTCTATGGGGACACAGTTGAAATTTAGTTCATTTTATCACCCAGAGACAGATGGACAAACCGAGAGGGTCAATCAGATCCTCGAGGACATGTTGTGCATGTGTGTGATGGACCAGCAGACGCGATGGGAGGATTATTTTTATTTGGTAGAGTTTTCTTACAACAATAGCTTTCAGAGTTCTATCAGTATGCCTCCTTTCTAAGAATTGTATGGGCGTCCATGTCAAACTCCCTTGAGTTGGGATCGATTGGAGGATAGAGTTCTTTTGGGTCCTGAGATGCTACAGGATATGGAGCAGCACGTTGTTTGGATCAAAGAGCATTTGTTTGCAGCTCAGGATAGGCAGAAGAAGTATGTGGATGCACATAGGTTGGATCGACAGTTTTATGTAGGAGATGGAGTCTTTATGTGAGTGTATCTATGAAATAGTCCAATCCATTATGGAAAGGCCTCTAAGCTTGCACCTCACTTTGTCGAACCCTTTGAGATTCTCAAGAAGATTGGTCCAGTTGCTTATCGGCTTGCTTTGTCGCCCAGTCTCTCGCATATTCACGACGTGTTTCACGTTTTAGTTCTCAGGCCTTATCATCCAGACATTTCTCATATCTTTGATTGGAATACTTTATAAGTAGAGGATGGGCAGTTGGTTTTGGAGTCTGTAGCCATCACGGGACACTCACCCTCAGGGGGCAAGATATTGATCAGGTGATGATCCAGTGGGATCCTAGGGATGATACTTCTGCTTCCTGGGAGGATGCAGCTAGGATGAGGGAGTTTTATCCCTATTTGTTTGCAGGCTTCTAGGAATAAGCCTGACCCTAGGGGGAAGATGTAGCACCCCTCCATTTTTCTCTTTGTATCAGACAGTGTCCTATCTTGTTTTACTTTATTTTTTGTTAGCACTTAGACTTTGATATACTATGATGCTTGATTATTATTAGATCGCTAATTATAGAGCGATGTGGATTTTATGATATGATGTGATGTTACTTTGTTTTGATGTTATCACTATATCATGCTTTGGATTAGCATAATGGTTATTTGAAATAATATTGTTATATGCACATGAGTAGATAATGGATGTTAGAATTGTTAGTTTTTTGATATTGTATTGGTGAAGGGACATAATTGCATCACTCGCTTGCGAGCACCCTGCGATTCTACGATTTTCTCTTCATGATGTATAAATGTATGTTCAATAAATGCCTTGTTTACAAGTTTGCAAGTACAGGACATCGACTCCACTTGATTTTACAAGTTTGCAAGTACAGGACATTGACTCCACCTGGTTTTACAGGTTTAAGCATGTCCATTTCCCAACAGTAATGTTGATTGGGAGATAGTAGCTAGGATTCCTATATCAAGCCACCACCTTAGTCATAGTGTGTCGTCGGTTCTAGTTGGTTTTGTTTGTTAAATGTTTAATTTTGCTTTAAAAATTTTTATGTTGCGAAGTTTGTAAAAGGTAGATAATGGATTTAAAATATTCTAGATGATTAATTAATTAATCTGGTTTTTAATGTTAGAATATGGTAATTAATTAATTAATTTAATTAGTAAAATAATCTAATCTAAGTAATATATTTATTTTATTAATTAATTAAATTAGTTAAATTAAGTTAAATTATAAATGCTAAATATTTTAGGAATTATTAAATGTTTTAATTTTTAAAATATCTTGAAGATTTTGTGTTATTTGGTTTTAAAAGATATTTTGGTTTTCAATATGTGTTGGAAAAAATTATGAGGTTTGTTGGGAAAATTTATGGTTGTAACAAGAAGAAGTGAGAAGCTTCTTCATGGAAGAAGGATAGAGGATATTTTGTTGGGAAAGAGGTTTGGAGAAAGAAAGAATTTTTGTGTGATTGCATGCCTTGTTTTAATTTTTTTTTTAAATATACAGTCTCGGGAAGTTTTTGTGTTCGAAAATTTTATTGTTCTGAAGGAAGCTCTCGTTGATCTGGGAGAAAATACTTGGATCTGTGGAGGAGGTGCTATGGCAATTCACATATTCTCAAGCATTGGATTTCAAGTTCCTCTTTTAATTCTAGTTAGTTTCTTACTAGAAAATCTTCTTAGTTTAGATTACTCTCTAGAAAAGATTGTTTGTGCAAGTTTCAAAGCTTTGAGTTTTGTTAAAAATTGTAAATGTCGTATGTGAAATCTTCTGGAAAATGATATCCTTTGTAGAAAAGAAACCCCTTGTGGAAACTAATACAAATTTTAAATTGGAATTATTGTAAACATAGAAGAACCCAGAAGAATACAATTAGATATCTAGGAAATCCTCTGTTGAGAATAAATTTAGTTTTCTGTAAAATAAAAATTCTTCTATAGAAATTATCTTCTCGGAAAATTTGGGGTAGAAGTTTTTGTAGAGAAATTTTACCCCAATTCATTATTAAATTGGATTTTTGTAGGAAATGATTGTTTTCGATCAAATTATTTGTCTAAAGAAAATTTAGGAAAATAGACCTTTGTGTAAAATTTCTTCTCTGTAAAAAAAGTAATAGGGTAATTTCTTGTAGATGGTCAGTTTTGAAAATATGTCCCCAATTAGAGTATATGTTTTGAATCCGTTAGATATATATATATAATATACATATATGTGTATATATATACATGTTACTATATATACATACCCATATATATAAAAAAAATATATACATGTTTATATATATATATAATTTTCAATATTACCAATATGGAATTGTTGTTGTAGGAAATTTTTTAGCTTCCATACGACAGAGGCTTTGCCATGTTAAATTTTTGTACATGTATGTTGGAATTTTGCAAGGTTTTGATGTGTTTATGAAGCTTTGTAGAAGTGTATGGGGATTGGGGAGGGGTTGCCTCCCCACCGCTGCCCCCATATGGGAGTGGCATTGTGAAGGTAGACCCTCCATAGCCACCCCCCCCCCCCCACCCCCCATGTTCTTTGGTTGCGGCCATTAAATGAATGCTTGGTTGTATAAACAGTCGACCTCCCTTAACATGCTATGAACTTTGTTTTAAGAGACTTTCGTCCACTTGGATACACGACTTCTCCATCATTATTTTATTAGTATTTAATATGAATATTATATATCTTTATCATATATATGTATGTATGTATATATATTAAGTAATGTTTATTTGGTTTAGAAAAAGGAAAAAAAAATAATTCAAATAAATAAGTAATATTTTTATGTATATATAATTATATATGTATTTGAATATGTTTATTTAAATATATTTTTTTTAAATGGGTGCATGCAATATATGCACCAATAGAAGACTTGGTTGTTATAATATTTTAGTTAAAAATTATTATTCTATTAAAAGTAATCGAGGAAATTGAAGTTACAGATAAGTTAGAATTTCCTTCTTTGGTTGTTAAGGGTTTTCATTTCATTTTATTTTATTTATTTACTTGGGCAATTTATTTACTATAAATTACTTAAGGGGGGGGGGGAATTGAATTTAATATATCCGAAAAGTAGTTTATTTCTTGCATTATTGCCTTGGCATGTAATTTCCTTTGTTCACTTTTTGGGAAATTGGTTTAGATGCATTATAAGTCTTTCCAGTTGTGTTATTGATTTGGAGGTAGTAATTTTAATGTCAACCCATTTTGTTACCCTTGGGTAGTGTGTTTGTCGTTGTTAGTAGATCACCCGGTTTCCACAAATGGGGAAGTGTTGCCCTTATATTTTGAGTGAGGTATTGAATATTTGCAGTGTGCACTAGTTGCCTTAGGTAGTTGAATTTGTTCCACGAGTTATCCTAGGGGAGTGGCTTTCAATGAGGGTCGGCACACAAAGTGGTGCCAGGGTAACTCATTGTGGGTTAGTTAATCTAGTGATAATGTAATTAATATATTAGGGGAATGGGTAGTATTCAACACTTAACAAGAGTAATGTGCCTCGCTCATGGACTCAAGGGCTAGTATAGACTTGGGATGAGATGAGAAGGCCTGGAATGGCAAGATCGATATCTTGTCTTCTCGAAAGATAGTTGATCCCGCTTTGGATTGCATGTGGGGTCGGGAGTCATGAGAGGCTACCAGGGTAACCCAAGATGGGGGTCAAGGCCTAGGAAGATTCACCAGGGTAACCCATGCAACTCAGTGATGACACTCCTCCTAAGTCAACAGTTTGTTAGTTATGTGATAAATGATTTTGTAACTCTGGAAGCAATGTAACCTTTGTAATAATGTGGTTCTAGTAATTGGTTAAGTCAGTACGTGTTAGCATGTGTCTAGAGGTAGTAGGTCTTGTCTAGGATCTTGGTTACTATCTCCTAGCACGGAGGTGGGTCTTCGGGTACCACTTAGTTGGGACGAACGTGCACCCTACTCTGTTGGGTCCCCTTTCTTTTGTTCGTGATGGCGAGGTCTTCCAGTTGGAGAGCTCGTGGATACCAACTTGTTTATTCTTTGCATTGATTATTGTGTCAGTTGACTCTTGTACTTATATTACCCCTCAGTTGTATTTGAGGAGGTCTCATGTATTTTTTAACACTTATGTATGATCTATATCATTCTAGGAATGAGTGTTGTAAACCTTATTTGAAAATTAATGTAATATTTGGATCTTGATGTATATCTTATCTATGTGATGTAATTTTAATGTTTGGAATGTATGTGCTTTAAATTCAATAGTAGTTAATCATATGCTATGAATGTATTTATGTTTATATTATGGGGTTTAGATGTAACCTTAGTCTCGTGCATTAGAGGATGTTGGCGATAGTTAGTGAATCTTTCATGTTATTATTGCATTTTAAAGAAAAACAATTGTACGCTTTCATAGTTATTGCAACTTCCTCTAAGGTTATGTGGTGAGGCATTACATCGAGAAAAGTGTCTTACAGACCCGCAGACCTACAAGGAAGGTATCCTCCAAGATCTCTCACATGAAGGGTACCCAAAAAAGTGCCTTATAGACTCATGAACCTGTAAGGAAGGTGTCCTCCAAGATCTCTCACATGAAAGAAACTAAGAAAATTTCCCTACAGACTTGCAAACGTATAGGGAAGGTACCCTCTAAGATCTCTCACATGAAGGAAACTGAGAAAAGCGCCCTACAGAGTTGATAACCTATAGGGGAGCGACCCCCAAGATCTCTCACATGGAGGAAGCTCAAAAGAAGTGCCCTAAAGGCCCGCAAACCTGCAAAGAGGTATCCTCCAAGATCTCTCACATGAAGGAAACCAAGAAAAGCACCCTACAGACCCACAAACCTATAGGGAAGGTGTCCTCCAAGATCTCTCACATGAAGGAAACCAAGAAAAGCACCCTATAGACCCACAAACCTATAGGGAAGGTGTCCTCCAAGATCTCTCACATGAAGGAAACCAAGAAAAACACCCACAGACCCATAGACTTATAGGGGAGCGACCCCCAAGATCTCTCGCATGGAAGAAGCTCAAAGGAAACACCCTACAAGCCCACAGACCTGTAGGGAGGTATCCCCTAAGATCTCTCACATGAAGGAAACCAAAGGAAGGGGACTCCCCAAAGTCAAGAAGCGGCTTTACAGGTGCACTTGCAAAGCAACATGTTTACTTGTAGATAGAACATGTCAAAAAGCGGCCACCGAAGAAAGTAAGCGGACAGTCACGTAGATCATCAACAAGTTGGAAAACCTTCAAAGGCATCCCTCGAGAATCCAACATGAAGAGGAGGTCCACTCAAGGGACATGTGGTTTGAAATTACAAGAAGGACGTTCTTTCTCAAATTGATTCCTCATCAAGGAATCCTTTCAAAAGATGTTCACTTCATCAAGGAATTCGAAAGGAAGAAAAAGGCCCCCTTGCAAGGGGAGGTCAAAGTGGCTCCCACTTCGAAGGAAGGTTTTCAAGTTCTTTCTTTACGAACCCATGATGAAGAAAACATGTTCCATTAGGATCCTAGTCATGAATACAATTTTGAAAAAGAGGCATCCATGAGGACTTTCGAGAAAAGATTAATTGGCAACAAATGCATTTTCTAAAAATCGAAGCATTATAGATATGGCATTGTCACACATGAGAGGGAAAACTCAAGAAAAGAAGAGAAAAAGGAAGGTAAAAGAGTGAGAAAGAGTGATAAACACAAACAAAGGGCACAAGGGTGATCTGATATTTCAAGGTCAGAACTAATCATAAATATATATATAAGTGTAGTGATAGTATATATATGAATTATCGTCAACCCCCTCCTATATTAGACCATGTGAAGAATGCACAAGAAAACAAAGTAAAAATTAAACAATTGAGTCAACATGGAAGGGAAGCCTAAATTCCCCTAACATTTGCATCGTCCCCAATTTGTGGAAATTCAAGTCACAAACATGGAAGAATGGTGAAACAAATAGAAGAAGGTTTACGATGCAAAAATCACTCATGTATGCAAGCACAAACAAGGGTGACAAGGGTCATCCAAAAACACATAGCACGATCATGAGGGAACACATCACAACACACACACACATATCTAATCTAAGATATAAAAAAAAAAGGGGCCTCCCCCTAACACGGATCGACCAAGAGGTAATCCGCTTCCCACTTTAGATCATTGCAGGGGGGAGGAGGACAAGCCTACAATGGTAGAATGTTAAGGGGGGAAGATTTTGACCATCCCACAACAAGGAATAAGGAAGAGATCCCCACAAGATTCCCTCCACTAAGCTCTTGTGGAACTAGGGTCAGTGACTTTGTGAAGATCGCTGACAAGGCCAAAACTTCATCTGGAGAGTTAAACATGCACTTTATTGGAGTGCCATGTTTTACCTCAACGGATGGAGAAGACTATGCCTGAGATTCACTGCTAGGCTCATTGAACGATTC
>CM021100.1:60395338-60578531 GCA_007115665.2 Sequoiadendron giganteum | reverse complement strand
ATAACTCTTCAAATGAAAAAAACTGAGAAATCTGACCCTACAGCATTTAGATCAAATTAATATAACCCATTCCACGCAAACAAAACCCATGAAGGAGTCAGAATGACCAAGTAATTGAGCAAAGTGTAAAAACACACAAAGCTAAATAAAAAATACTTGGTAAATATTCTGATAAAATAGACTATAATCTAGAAAGAGCACTGTAACACCTTTCCAATGCCTATTCGTTTGCGCAAAACGGACACCGTGGTCAAAAGTTATGAATTTTTCAAAAATTGAATTTAGCTTTGCAAGAATCGAATTTTTTCTAACAAAAAACGTTTATTTCTAACTTGATTTCTAGAAAATCTACTCACTGTTTGTAGACAAAAATAAAAACTTAGAAATATTTTGATGCTAGAAACAAAACCCAGATATCGTTTCTTGAAGCAAAATAAGAGAAAATGATTTTTTTTTACTTTCAATCAGGAGAAAAATGACGCGTGCTATTTTTTCAACAGTGATTTTCTCCAGATCTATGCAAAATATGCAAAATCTAAAAAATACCCAGTTCAGATTTTGACGCTGGCTACAAAACCCAGAAACCGTTTTTCCTGCAAATGAGTGAAAATTGAATTTTTGAAGCAAAAATGATGACGGCTTCAATAAAAAACGGCTTGTAACAAATCTTTGTAGCTCCAAAAATCTTCAAAACAAGAACAAGTAGTTGCAGATCTGAAGCTCTGATACCATGTTGGAGTTGAAAAGATACAACACCACAGAAGCCCAAAGATCTCTGCAAGCAAATAACCTGTTATAAGGAGAAGCAACAAAGAAGCAACAAAGAAAATGCTCAAGAATGTGGAGCAATGTATTCACCTGAAAATGTAAAATGAATAATGATACAAAAGATAATTTTCAATCATATATAGATGAAAACCCTAAAAAGGAAAACCCTAGGCTTGCACAATAATAATTAATAAAGTAATTAATTATTATGCACCTACTGTTAGCTTAAGTGAAAAAGAGGTAAAAGGGAACTTTACGTAATTAAACAAATATTGTTTGATTAATAAAGTAAATGTCCAATTACTCTAACAACTACCACACGCAACCGACGGTCTATAGCTAGTGTCGTGGATCACATATACAGAACCCTCATGAATAAATTTTAAACATTTATGCACAACTAATGGAACTGCATTCATAGCTACCAACTAAGGGATACCCAGCTTCACTCTGAATATTTCATACCTTGGGATAATGTTGAACAAAAGATTCAAGGATTTCGGTCCAACAAGAACTAATAGGACAATACTACCTAAAGGAGGTACATAAATTTTGTCATGCATCCAAATGGTGTTCACAGGTGCATCGTACCCATATTTATGCAAAAAGTTGATTAGCATGATCTCCTCAGTTATGATATTCACTTAAGACGTCGGATCAACAAGAACACTTGCTATAGTGTTTATGTTGATTCATGTAGGAATGTAAAGAGGATATGGTTCTCTATTAAAGCCCATCGGAAGATCTTGTGAGGTGAAGGTTATACCAGTATCACTGCTCATAGACTGCGCAGAGGAAATAGGTTGGTGCAAAAAAGAGCATTACACACACTAGATGAAACTTTCTCAAAGCCTCCCAAAGGTTACAGGACAAGACAGTGACCCAATTAAGGTTTCGTTATGCAATAATTTTGGAATCTTCCAACTACGCCTACTAAGGGTCGCAAGTTGGGCTGTAAGGCGAAGGCCTCACAACACTCACAGCTACAACACTCATAGAATATGAGAAAAAGAGCTTTTAGTATCGCAAAATGAAACTAAAATGGTTCACGTCAGGTTCACCAAAAATGTAAGAGAGGGGGACCAACCACGTTCAAGGCCCCAGATCATGGAGAACTAAGAGCGAAAGGCTATCCTAACTTACCTCACTCTAAAGGGATGTTTCAAATGAGGGACGAGAATGATGAGGACTATAAAGTCCTTCAATCACTTTGCAGACCCCAAATTTAGAACGGGGCTAGGTGAGCCGATTTTCAAGTTCAACACTACACCTCAGGTAGCTCTCTGCCCGAGGACAGAAGCGCGGTTTTTGGACAATAGCACGACGCGCTAGCATATCTCAGGTGCATTGGCATCCACATGACCAGAGGACCAAAAACATAGTAAGAACCGCCAGAAAACAAGCTGATAGCCTAGCTAGTGATTTCTAAGGAAACAAAATAGAACTATAAAATAAGAGAGATACAAATGAATATGATAAATCAGATATATTAAAGCTAAGGTGACAAAGATAATCTCACAAAAGAGCATGTATGCCAACTAGCTCCAAATGCACATCCACCTACACGTAGGAAGAGGGAAAATTGTTGGGGGTTGTATAGGGGTTTGCCTCAATCAGAACCCCGTTTGGGTGTTTCCACTTCCACGAACAACCAAGATAGCAACAATAGAGAAATATATGATAAAGGAGAAAAGAAAGTAGAGAACACAATAAACACTACAAAACAGTGAAGTGCTACTCAACCAAATCGTAAAGGAGAGGAGTGAAAACGTTACCACCACCACCAAGATCTCACTAGCCGATGATGGAGAAAGAGAGCTTGAACAATCACCACAGCCTCAACTGTGTTGAAGGGAGGTGTTGCAAAACCTCAAGTCCCTGCAGCAATGGCTTGTTCCACACTTACTCTATGGAGTTGATGGAGTGTTGTTGTTGCTTCTATGAAGTGCCAAAGTGTTGCTTGAAGTGATGGATGTGAATTGAATGCTTAGAGATGCCAAAGAGAGATGAGTTGCATGAAGAATGAAAGTTTTTGAAGTTGAGGTGAGGAGAATAAGGCATTTTCAGGTCGGTTGGTCGAAGAGGGACATTACAATTCATTCCCAATAGGAAGCGTAACACCTCTGCCAACTTCATACGCGGGAATTCGTCGGGGACATAAATGAGCCACGTGAGCATCCCCGATAGTTATTCTTCTATCGACGCAAAAGACAAATGCCAAGTGGAACGAAGGCAGTGACATGGAATTTCGCCTTCAAATTTGGTTTTCTAAGGTGAGGAAGTGTAAAAGGGGAATGTGTAAGGGTTGCAAATTCATGCCTATACACTTTAACAGATAATCCCTGACTAGTCTTGTTTGATGAAGTTTAGCTAGTTGGTTGAAGTTGTCTGTCACACTATTGTTATATTGTGCTCTCCTTTGTAAAAATTGACCATGAGACAATGAGACCCTTTTTTATGATGAGTATAAAGCCATCGATACCAAATGAATTGATTTGGTTCTAGATATAGGGAAGCCATTGTGACTTTTTGTCCACTAGGGACTTGATGTACATCAAAAAATCTCCATTTGGTTTATTCATGTTAGTGGATCCTTGCCATCAAACTTGTTATATCCACCTTTGGTATCAAGTTCCTAGATCCCATATGAGTATTAACATTCGGATCAAGAGGAGGTAACCTGGATGATCACCTTGGTTTCTTGAGACATCCTTTCTTGAGCATTTATATAAGCATTTAACATGCTTTGTGTGTCTAATATATCTCCTCTTAGGCCACTCATCTCCATCTTCATTGATGAAATTTCTTCCTTGACCTTGTTGATTTCCTCATTGGGAGTAATATCCTCTATTATTACCTCATTCTTATCAAGATATTTTCTCGATGTGACAACATTCCTTTTACCTCTTGTTTGAGGCCTCGTCATGATGGAAACCAATAATTTTGCTATAAATCACACAAATGAAATCTAAATTCTTTGAAATTTTTATTGTAACCTACTAAGGCGAAAATACCAATTACCCCAAAAAAATCCAAGAAATCAACAAATTTGCAACCTTGAGAGAAAATTTGTTGAAAACCCTAATTTTAAAATAAATCGCTCAATTCTGCTCTAATTCTTTTGAAATCTGGATTGTGGTTTCTTAAATATGTTCTTCAAAAACCCTTTAAAAATGAAAATAAAAAATCACCAAAATCTAGGAGATATGTGTTTCACAAAATGACCTCCAAAATTGAAAAAAGATGTCTTGTCGTCATGGTGCCAAGATCATGCTCTAATACCATGTTATGAAATAACTTGCACAATAGAATAATATAATAAGAAATATGTTGCAAATACTTGATAATAACTTAGAATAACAAGCCATTTTGAGGGGGCAAACCTCCAAATATCTCCAATGAGAACACAAATCACAATATGATGATGAAATAATACTCACTACCTCCTATATATACCTTATTTATACCTAGGATATCACCCAGACTAACTTAGATAGCCTTATATAAGCCTTAGGTTGACCTAAATAACTAAATAACAATATAGTAGTGATAATATGACTTAATTAAGAGTTAAGATAGCCACAGGCCGATTATTCATAACCCTATGTACACTAATATTAAGGGTGTACCATATAGGGTTTCTTGAATAATGCAATAGTAGGTGAATACCCAAAGTCACCTCACCCTAATCTCAACACAAAAATGGCCATGTGTTCAAGACAATTAATATGCCTACAAGTCTCGCATGAGACAACTACCAATAAAAGAAAATTTGAGGTCTATACACATTCATCTATCTAAAATATATTTATACCTTCTTATCACTTGTTTAAAACAAATTGCATTATACCAACTCAATTTAATTAACTAGATTAGTAATAGACTTATGCCCTAGATTGGCAATAGGAAATGTTATATTTATCACTTTTGCATAAATAGTTAAATTTCTATGTGAGATTATATTATTCGCTCCCACTAAATTAAAACATTTATTGTATTTATTTAGAATAATTTAATTTATATTTCCATTATTTTCTCATTATTTGAGTTAACACTAAACAAGAACTAAGTGTGCTTACCTAGACCAAAAAGGGATTTTATTCTTAATGCAAGTAATTAACAATCAAAGATAACAATAATCATGAAACTAGGAAACTAACACCATGATTTGTGAATAATTTGGGGATTTTAGTAATACTGAAAAGCATAACACAAATGCTTCTCTAGTAAGGCACAATAAGCTTTTGCTAATTCTCAAACACTAGTTAAGGATTTTTGTAATATTGAAAAGCATAACACAAATGCTTCTACAATTAGTAAGCATTTGCTAATTCTCAAGCACTAGGAAAGATTTTTGTATTACTGAATAACATGGTAGAAATACTTCATTAGAAGGCACTATAAGCGTTTGCAAACTCTCTAGCATTGGGTATAAGGTTAATCCTCATTAGTGGACCATTTTGCACAATATTCTTCCTAACGAATTGTTTTGTGTGTTGAATTTATAAAAGAATTGAGTGCAAAGTGAGGGGCTTGGTAAGATTAATCATCACACTCCAACAAAAAAAATTTGCAATCTTCTAAAGATGGATCAATCCTGATGAAACACCCAACATGTTCCACAAGAAGTTTTAAAAACCCACATTTCACAAAATCATGGGAAGATTACAAAATCTAATCCAAATGGAGACACATGAAGAAAAGTATAGCCACTAGATTAAAAAAGTGGCATCATAAATATATCAAGGGGTACCCCATTCTTCCCAAAAAAAAAAAAAAATGAAAGAAAGGATTGCGAGTCCACACAAACTCCTAATCCACCTAGAAGTAAAACATAACTACAAAGAAACCTTTGGAGACAATAGAGATAGATGGATCAATGATTAAGGGTCAAGATTCCTGATCCATTTGTAGATCTCCAATAAGGACAACCTCATGCCCCTGAAATGGTAAATGGTTGATTTCTAAGTTTTCAAAAATTGATAGAGAGAAATGGGAGAATGAAATAGGGATATTCGCAAGGAGGAAAGAATTGACAACTACTTAGGCAAGTCCAGACCCTGTCAAGCACTCGCAAAAAGGCAAACCTATGGGAGTGTGGTGAGAGACAAGAGAACAAGCTCATTGGCCTACCCTAGACATGCATATTCAAGAGAAAAATGATGCCTTCGCAACAAGGATGTGGATGAGAGGAATAATAGAGCTACCCGACTATAACAAAATGTTTTTGCTAAAATTATTGCAAATATTTAAGGGTTTGTAGTATTTTTAAAACCTAAAAAATTATCCCTCGCCACTAGCTCAACCTCCTCCATAACAGCAAGTACAAAATCTTCTTTAATTGAATGTAATCTTAGTTGTTGGTGCCAAAAAACCCTTGCAAACGTCATGATTCTTATACTTAAGTCAACTTTATTCTCTTTCACACGCACATTCACCATTTTTTACTCAACTTACATTTTGCCCCCAATTTTTATTAAAAAATGTTCTCCTTTAATAATTCACAAAATTTACTTATATAGCATATAATTGATTAAAAAAAGTAAAAAAATTTATCAATAAATACTATTAAGTCAGTCCCCACGTTTATTTGTTAGCATCCTCCTCTCTCATAATAACAGCATTCAGAGATATGTATGTGCCGTACGAGATTCCATTGTCTCGTGATTGTTGGCAATTTGAAGTATTTAAAAATTACAAGCTTATTTCAAACAAAGTGACGTATTCTTCAAACTCTTAACTCCAAGTTCACCATCCCAACCAAACAACCCTCTCCCGAATTAAAAAATTTTCACACTTCACATTAAATACTTTTTACAAAACTTATATAACTTTCATTCTATTGCATAGCTAGTTGTATTTCCATAAGAAAGATTATGTTATACACCCCCACTGAAAAAACCATTTTTTAGTTTGTATTTAACTGAAAATCTTAAAGCACGTTCTCAAATCTCCATGTCACTTGAATAAGACATGATCAAGAGCTGAGAACATTTTCTTGAAAATCTTAAAGAACGTTCTCAAATCTCCATGTCATTTGAATAAGACATGATCAAGAGCTAAGAACATTTTCCTAAACAGAAAGGATGCCGTTATTGTTTCTCACTGCAAGCAATTAACATTTGAAGATTACGATAAGCATTGAAGGTAGAAAACATAAACACCATAAATTGGGACGAATCCAAGGAATTTTAGTAACATTTGAATTGAGAAGAATCCAGTATTTTAGTAAAAAAAAATTATGAAATCAATTCATATGTATCGACCCGAGAAAATATATACAAACTATCTTTATAAAAATGCACATGGAATGGCATCACACTTCAAAGACAAACCAAGAAACAACGTATCACATAGCCCCCAAAAGTAAACAGCCACAACAATAGATATGGTCCGAAAAAGGAAAACAGTCATCTACAACATTACAATATCAAAGTTCATAAACAAAGTTAAGCAGTCAAAACTCTAAAACGAGCACTGGGAGGGGCTTCCCAATCATTCAGGTTACCTCACCCTCCATCAAGCTGGTCCTTTCCATCATCCACAGTTCCTCAACCAGTTGTAGTGTCTCCTCCCTCCTTGAAGATTTCTTGCAGCTGAGAATCCTGAGGACCAACCAACAAAATTTTATAACTTCTTGACCAACAAAATGGCCTTGGAAATGCAAAACCTTCTTAACACCAAGAGACAAACTGAGAACTCTTTGGCCCACAACGTAGCCTTGGAATTGCAACACCTTATGATCACCAGGTGACAGAAACTGAGAACTTCAAACTCTCCTTGATCACCAGGGGAATGCCCCTTGCACTGTTGTCAGGACTTAGGGGCAGCAACGTGGTCATTCAATTCTGCTTAGTGCCACTCTCAGAGACACCAGAGAGGGTCTTTTCCACCGCAGGCCAAGCAACCATCTTATTGGTCTCCACCTACTGACCATCAGAGAAGATGGTCTCCGGCTATTGGCCATCAGCAAAAATGATTGCCACCTACTTAACATTCTCTTATGTCCTCTCAAAAGTGAAGGTAAAACCCACCAACGGCCAAGACAAATTTTAGAGATAAATTCATTCATGGATACACAAATGTTTTTCTTATAAGGCACAATATGCACTATAACTTGGCTAAGTCACATTGGGTATAAGACTAATAATACTCACAAGTGAGCAAATTTTTCCAATCTTAAAAATATTGTTCACAATTTGCATTCATTGGAAAAATGAGATTCACCCTAATTTTATTAAAAATGTATTAGTTTTTTGAAAATTTGCCAACTTTATATACGTAACATGTTATGGAGATAAAAATAATTATCAAATAAATATTAGTTCCATTGTTAACATTGATCAAAGATTTGTATACTTCAAATACAGTTACTCTTAAGCATTACTGTCACCTCTGATAATAAACGTCACTTAGAGATGATTGTGCTCTTTAGGTGTCTGTTGTCTAGTGATTATTTCCAGTTTGAAGTTTCTAAACATTAGAAGCTTATCCCAAACAAAGTGACGTATTAGTAGAAGATTTCACTCCAGCTATAATGATCATCCTCTCCAAAAACATCTCTCACAAGTTATGAACCTTCACATTTCAAAACAAGGTATACTTTTCACCTAATATTACCTGATCTTTTCCCAAAAGGATCTACATCTCCTAACTTATGGGAAACTTTCTCTTTCTTATACATTACTAACTTTTTCAACGTTGTAACTATAGCCACAAAGTACTGCTTATATGACAACTATTTTTTGCTGAATCAAGGCTCCAGTAGCGCACCATGCACCAACTGAAAACACACTTCATAGAGTAAAACAAATTCAGACCAGAATGTGAAGATAAATGCATTTGTTTCCAAAATTTGTCGATTGACTTGTATATGATATCTTAGCAGCAAAATTCATAAAAGAATAGACAAGAAGCAACACAAACAATGTAAAAATAGAGAAATGTTGTGGGAAGATAAAATTTGAAATCATGACCCCATATAGTTATACATAGAACAATAAACACTAATACCATAAGCATATAAATAAAACTGTGACATACATTGCAAAGATGCAATGAAACCTCTAGTGCATTGAAAGGGGGACAATTTGAGAGTCTTTATCTCAAGAAGGTGGCCACTTAAAATTATTGTAATTTATTATGTCAATTTCATTAGAAACACAGTATGTTACATTTATCCCACCAGAAAGGAGGTGGATTTTTGTATGGTGCAGCCATTACATATTTCCATATAAATCAATTATACATTAAAAGGGGGTGAGTATTATTTCATGCATATATCCTCTCTTGCTGATCAACGCTACAAAATGAAAGCGTGTTGTTATTAATCTTTCTACACAAGAAATATAAGCTCTAGTACAATTTATGTGCTTCAAAGGATAATAGATTATTGGTGGACATGCTAAGGAACAACTGTAAATTTCAGTCCAAATTCAATGCATCTATAGAACATAGATTTTACAGACCGGTCATAGTTACAATTTCATTTGTCTAATGGCTTTCATTTTCATATCTTGCCAAGTGTACGATATATTCAAACTCCATACAGCGGCAAGCCAATTTTTACAAATGAGTAAACAAGGGCACCAGTGAACAGGTAGCTATCAACTCGGTCTAGCAAGCCACCTAAACACATCAACAGAAGACATAAGGGATTACACTTTTAGAATGTGATGAAAATTTCAAATGAATTAAGCAATACTACAATATTGCAGTGGCATACAGTAACCAATCCTCAGGGATATATCCTCATGGTATGTAATATGCTCTAGGTGACAAGCGAGTGAAAAGTAAATAAAATACATCACACTACAGATACACCTGAAAAACAATATTAAAGCATTGATTTCATTCCTGTTATTGAGAATAGCATCTTGCAGACCAGCAATGTTTCTAATGGTATGATAAACTATGCAAGCATCGAAGCTTTTATCAACACCCCTCTAGGTTCGTAGTGTGTATGTTTCTGAACTTTCTTGTATATATTTGTAAGTCGAGCACTTCTCTCCTTAGAGGTGTGACATTCCCTAATTAAAAATATTTAATAGATGGTTAGTGCGCCAGAAGGTCACTGGCTCTTTTCCTTGGACTAACAGTATGTAAGTTCAAACCTCTTGACACGACCTTTGAACTCATTGCATGAAACATTATTAATGGACACAGCACACAAACTTAACTCCTAAAGAGATCCCAAATTATAAGTGCTATCAGATAAAATCAAGTTTAATGCAAGTAATTTAACAAAAAGCTCACCATGTCCAGGAATGAGGCGTCCAGAGTCCTTCACCCCTGCATCACGCTTGATCATTGACTCAATAAGGTCCCCAAAAATGGATCCCATGAAATTCAGCAACGCAAATGTGAACGCACTGATTTAAACAGGTATACAAACATTTAGAACAGTAACATAGTAATGGGTCCCTTAATGAGATCAATACAAGGTAAATCTCAAGTCCTGAATTACAGTCCTTCAATAGAACAATATTATACTGTGCTACAACTGTCACAGAAATTTTTCTAAACATTGGATCACCAAGAAATACTTGTTATTAGTTTTAACATCGAGAAATACAAGAAACTTAGAAGCATCCCAAAATTCTATAACATGTTAATTTTCATGAGTCAAACGTTTCTAGACATTGGATCACCAAGAAATACTTGTCACTAGTTTTAACATCAAGAAGTACAAGAAACATAGAAGCATCCCAAAATTCTATAACATGTTAATTTTCATGAGTCAAACATTTCTAAACATTGGATCACCAAGAAACACTTGTCACTGGTTTTAACATCAAGAAGTATAAGAAACATAGAAGCATCCCAAAATTCTATAACATGTTAATTTTCATGATCTCTCACAAATACCATCTCCATGCCCAAAAGGAAATCCTACTTCATTAGCTACATCCTACCATAAACTTCTGTGTCCTAAAGATTTAGAAAAATTCTTGCAATAAATAAATCTCCTGCCAATCATCAGCTTTTTTTATTGTTTGGATAGATGCCCTAATCTTTGGATGGATTAAAAAGAGAAAGCTTCCTCCTGAGATAAACCTTCTCATAAAATTAGTCTGACAAACGATCACAATTATCAGATTGAATGGACACCTACAAACTGAGAAGGTAGCACTTCAACTCATCTCATGTCTATGACATTAATAGCACTAAATACTAGCACACATGCTTAATTGCATATCAGAGAATCCTTGCCATTTTTTCATCACAAGAACGCCAGTTTTCCATAACAAGTGAAAAATATTTTACATAATTTCAAAAGAATAAAAAGGCAAGGAACCTGCAGAACATTTAGCACCCATTTTTCTTCTGTGCATGTTAGGAAAGGTGTATCAACCTTGCAGCATAATGTTCAAATGTAATGTTTGGCTATAGAGGCTGTTTTTTGCCCCAAAATTACCGAAACAGGTTTTAACCAACTAAAGCAGGTTACAGTGACATGGAGCTCTCCAAGATCTTCAATTTTAAAATAGGGGTTCAGTCAAGTTCTTGAACCAAAACTTATTGCCTCCAAAGGTTATGCCTCAGACCTCAGGGATCTAAGAGCATCTATGACACGTAAATGAGTTGTGAAAGAGAGTTACACATGTTGACCAAGACATTCATCAACCTATGACATGTCATTATGGCTGTCATAAAGCATCTTTGGAGAGTTTGAATAAGATAAATTAGAGCACCCTCATTTGAAGGATAACTATGTCATGTTATGATAGACTCTTATTAGACTTATCTTGGAATTTGGGTACCACTTTTAAGTGGTATTAGCTCATGGATGCAATTCCTCTTTGGTGGTTTCTCTATTTATTGAGTGCTTGGGATGCGTTTATATAATGTATTTTGTGGGTATTATTATGTTGTCAGTATTACCCCAGATCTAAGTGTTGGTGTTGTTTTCTGTTAAGGGTCCTTGTCTAGATTGTATTGTTACCAATATTGTTGCTACTTAATACATTGGTTTAGAGTTTGGAGGCCAGGTTTTTCTAGAAAGAGTTCTCCCAAGACACATCATTGTGTTGTGGTGAATGATTTTATTGTGTTGTTTTCTTCTTACAAATTATTTTAGATTGCATTTTATGTTCATCTCTCCTCTTCGATTAGTGTAGGATGCACCTTAGCTTCCTTCCATTTGACATCATAGTCTGATCAACTTGGACTCTAAGTGGTAAAAACAAAGTTTTTTATACTAATCTTTATTTGAGTGGGAGCATGTGCAAAGATTTTTGTTTTAGGTAACATGTTGGAGATGGAATGGAAAATCAACATGGAGGATTTGCTCATAGATTGAGATCTATGGGTAGCAATATCTGGATCCAAACCAGCTACAATATCACCAAATGATTGGGCAATGTTGGACAAAAAAGCAAGAAACTTTATAAAGCTTTGCTTGGAAGATTATGGGTTATTGAATGCCTATATAGAATCCACTGCAAAACTCTCCAAGAGGAAAACTAGAACAATCTAAATCCCTAGTTAGTAAGTTTTTTTCTAAGGAAGAAGTTGTACACTTTGAGGATGGGTGATAGTGATTCTATTGCTAAGCACCTAAACATGTTCAACATGATTATAACCCGATTACAATATGTGGGTGTGAAGATGGAAGAGAAAGATCGATGCATGGCCCTTTTGCATTATTTGCCATACTCACGGGACAACATAGTAATAGCCATTGGAAGCATTGTCTCGAAACCAATTGTTAAAGATCATGATTACTCTTCTATCAAAAGAGATGAAAAGAAAGGCTACCAAATCCAAAAATGTGAATGTGGTTGTTCATGGGTGGTCTAAAGAAAAAGGAAAGAAGAAAGGCAAAGGAAAATTTAAGTCCCATGGGAGATCTAAATCTTCTATAAAGTCCAAGGTAAAATGTTGGACTACAACAAAACAGACCACATCACAAGAGATTACAAGGGGGGAAAAAGGCTGAACCTAATGATGATTCTAATATATCTTCTCAACAAGATGTTGAAGATCCCTTGTCATGGCCTTAGCAATGTGTCCATTTGAGGATGCATTGATAATAGACTCTAATGCTTCTTTCCACACAACTCCCCATCAGGAGTGGTTTTCAAATTACAAAAAAAAATGATTGTGGGAGAGTATACCTCAACAACTCCTCATATCTCAACATAGTTGGTCATGGAAAAGTCAAGATTCGATTCACTCATGGGAGAATCAAAGGGATTACCAAAGTCCTACATGTCCTTGGTTTGGCATGGAGCCTATTATCTATAAATAAAATGAATGATACAAGCATGCAAGTAGTCTTCAATAATGGAGGTTGTAAGATGGTTCAAGGAGTTTGGGTGCTAGGCAAAGGGGGTTTGAGTTTGTACTCTCCTCCAACTTGATGAATGCACTTACATACAGTGCAATAATTCTTCAATACATGCAATGAAGAGATCTACGTAGTCTATCCCTCAATCACTAGAATTATATTGTTCAAAACAGTGTTCAATTTTATTTTGATTCCAATAAATCTTTTGGGTCGTTGGATCTTATTCATTCTAATGTATTTGGCCCTATAGATGTTCCTTGTCAAATATTTGTAGTATGTATCATTTATTGATGATTATTCTAATGGATCATGGTTATATTTTCTCAAAGTAAATATGAGGTTTTTAATCAATATAGATAGATAAGACTTCCTTGGAAAACTAGACTGATAGAAAGGTTAAAGTTTTGAGAATAGATAAAAGGAATGGCATTGAAAGACTTAAGACAACTCCATTCACCCCTTAGCAAAGTGGAGTTGCAGAATGCATGAATAAGACATTGATGGAAAGGGCTACAAGTATGCTCAATGCATCTAGATTGTAATAGAATATTTTTAGCACAAGTGGTTGCTATTGCATATTACCTAATCAATAAGTCTCCTACATCAATGCTTGTAAACAAAACCCATATGGAGGCTTGGATGGGCAAAAAGCCTTCATTTCAACATAATTGGGTATTTAGTTGTGAGGTATATGCTCATGTGCTTGGGGAGAAGCAATAAAATTTGGATAAGGTTGTGAAATGTATTTTCATTGGCTATGTTGTTGGTGTGAAAGGGTACAAGCTTTAGAGCACTATGACTAGAAAAGTTCTCTACAGTCAAAATGTGATTTTCAAGGAGGTCAAACCTTCAACTATAATTGAGCGGCCAAAGAAGGATGAGAAGTTAGTTGTGTAACTATAGCCAAAGACCAAAATGGTTGCACCAGATATTGAACTAGCGGTTCAAGTGAAGCAAATGAGGAGGATAGCATAGAGGGCTCAAAGTGTTCAAAAGTAGTAAAATACCACCTTGACTTTTCAAGAAGTCCACCCAATAGAGGAAATAATTAGAAAGATATAGGCAAGCTGATTTTAGATGTATATTTTCTTTGTTGATTAAAGAGTAACACTAATGAGTCCAAAACAATTAAATAGGCAAAAATGGACGATTGTGAGACCTAGAAATTAGCCTAATGGATAGAAACCCATTGGTTGCAAATGAGTATTCAAAAAGAAACATGGCTCCGATGGTAAAATTGAGAAGTACAAAGTGTGGTTGGTTGCCAAAGGTTATTCTCAAGTTGAGAGAAGAGATTTTGGTGAGATTTTCTCCCCTATTACAAATTTGACATCTATTAAAATGTTATTAGCTTGTACTATTGCTTTTGACCTTGAGATTGAGCAGATGGATGTGAAGACAATTATTTTGCACAATGATCTAGAGATATATTGGACACAACAAGAGTATTGCAGTGAAAAGGGTAAGGAAAACTTGGTTTGACAAATGAAATTCCTTCATGGTTTAAATGTTTCCTAGAATGTGGTATAAAAGTTTGATTTTTGGGGTTGAAGTTTATAGGTCTAAGTCAAATCATGATGTTTACTATAAACAAAACAACAACAACAAGAGTATTGCAGTGAAAAGGGTAAGGAAAACTTGGTTTGACAAATGAAATTCCTTCATGGTTTAAATGTCTCCTAGAATGTGGTATAAAAGTTTGATTTTTGGGGTTGAAGTTTATAGGTCTAAGTCAAATCATCATGTTTACTATAAACAAAACAATGATCATTCTATCATGTCAATGATATGTTGTTTGGTAATGGTAAAGAAATGATTAGGCCATTAGGGATTTGAAATCTCAACTTTCATTATAGTTTGAAATGAAGGATTTAAGAACTTCTAAGAACATCCTTGGGATAGAAATTAGACAATATAGGGCTAAGAAAAATAGCGGATCGGTCAAAGGATGTATGTCGAGTTCATTTTGCAATGTTTAGTATGGCCAATAATAAAATGGTAACTATTTCTATTTCTACAAGAACTCATCTTTCAATTGACCAATGTCCTATGACACCCGTAGAGAAGCAGATGAGCTTAGTGCCCTATGCTAGTGTAATTGGGAGCCTTATGTATGTCATAATCAGCACTGGACCAAACATTGTCCAAGGATTTAAGGGCCATTACATGGCTAATCTTAAAAGATAGCACTAAGTTGCCATGAATAGAGTCTCCAGGTATTTGTAGGGTACTTCTAAGTATTCTATATGTTATCATGGTGATGTTTCAAAGGACCATCACTCAATGGTTATACAAAGTTATGCAGATTCAAATTGGGCAAGAGATGTCAACAACAATAGGTTGGATGAGGAAGTGATGGATTGTGGTCACTTTATCCACATTAGAGGCAAAGTAGATGGCAGCTACTAATGCCAATAATTAGAGGCAAAGCAGATGGCTTCTAAGATTGTGTTTGGATAGCAATTAGAGCTTATTGCAACAATTAGAGTGCCATGAGTTTAGTAAAAAACCCAACCTTTCAAGCACACACAAAATACAATGATGTATAGTATCATTTTGTTTATGACATGGTGGAAGATAGAAGGGTATTGCATAAGAAAGGTGATAATTTAAAGAATGTTGCAAATGCTTTGACAAAGCCAATTAGCATAGTGAAGTTTCGGTGGTGAAATAAGATTGTGGGCCTGTTAGCCCCTAGTAAATTGTTGACAATGTTGGTACTCCCTTAGTTGTTGGAAGATGTTTGACAAGTGAGCGAATGTTAGGAAAGGTGTCTAAACATTGCATCCTAATGTTCAAATGCAATTTTTTGAGCTATGGGGGTCATTTTTGACCCAAAAATTACCAAAACAAGCTTTAACCAGCTAAAAGGGTTAAATTGACATGGAACTCTCTAAGATCTTCAATTAAAAAAAAATGGGCTTAATCAAATCCCCAAATCAAAATTTATGGCCTCTCAAAGTTTGACTCCCCACATCAAGAATGTAAGAGCATCTATGACACATAAGAGAGTTGTAAGAGGGAATTAAACATGTTGACCAAGAACATTCACCAACCTATGACATGCCATTATGATTGCCATAAAGTATCTTTGAAAGGTTTCAAAAAGTATAATTGAGGCATCCAAGTTGGGAGAATAAATATGACATGTTATGACAAGTTCTTATAAGACTTCTCTTGGGATTAGGGTGTTGGAATTCGACTAGGGGTTTTGAGTGCCCCTTTTTGATGTTATTAACTCATGGTGTTGTATTTCCTCTTTGGTGGTTTCATGAATTGATTTATCTCTTTATTGGGTCCTTGGTATGGAATTTATACAATGTATTTTGTAGGTATTGTTATGTTTATCTTGCTCTGAGTGTTGGTGTTGTCCCCTATGCGGGTTCCTTGCCTGAATTGTTTTCATAACCAATATTGTTGTTGATTAATACATTGGTTTAAAGTTTAGAGGCTGGACTTTTTTCCCTAAAGGGTTTTACCCTAATAAGTCACTGTGTTATGGTAAATGATTTTATAGTGTTGTTTATTTCCTACAAATTATTTAAAATTGTATTTTTTGCTCATCTCCCCTCTTAGATTAGTGTAGGAAGTGTCTCCGCATCTTTGCTACCTTTCAGTGCAAAATGTTGAGAAATTCCCACATTCACAGATTAATTATTGCATAATGAATCATGAAAATATTTAATTCCCACATTTACAGATTAATTATTACATAATGAATCATGAAAATATTTAATCATTCTTTTTTAATTTCCTTTTTTATGGGCCTTCAATAATCTATTGAACCATTCAATAAGTAATTAAAAACGATTCCCTCTATTCAAGGACATGAAATGCAACATAGCTATGTTTCCTCATGAGCATTTGTATGCTTGTTTCCTTCAAATTCAAGCTCTAGGCTGGAAATATGCCGTGTCAGAATTGAAATAAAAATATTTAATTCCCACATTCACAGATTAATTATTACATAATGAATCATGAAAATATTTAATTCCCGCATTCACATATTAATTATTACATAATGAATCATAAAAATATTTAATCATTCTTTTTAATTTCCTTTTTAATGGCCTTCAATAATCTATTGAAGCATTCAATAAGTGATTAGAAACAATTCCCTCTATTCAAGGATGATGAAATGCAACATAGTTATGTTTCCTCATGAACATGTGTATGCTTGTTTCCTTCAAATTCAAGCTCTAGGCTGGAAATATGCAGTGTCAGAATTGAAATAAAAAATAAAAAAGGAAATACCTTAAGAATGATGTAGGCCAACTCAAAACTTTAAAAAGTACAATCGTGACTACAAGAGAAGTACTGAAGCCTGCAAATGCGCCTTCCCAAGTCTTCTTTGGGCTCACACTAGTAAGTGGAGTTCGACCAAAAGTCTGGAATACAAGAAACCATCAAAGCATCAAGACCAATCAATTAGAATAAATTCTTTTCTCAATTAAATGTACTGAAAATTTCTTATTTAAGAGATTATTTTCTGTCAAATGCTGAATGTATTGAAAATTTCTTATTTAAGAGATTATTTTCTGTCAAATGCTAAGTAACCTGAACGTGGATCTGGATACAAACAGATTATTAGTAGTTTCTAAAAAACAAGCATGATCAAACCAAGATTTTCACTCTAACTTGATTGCTGCATACATGCACCATCCCTAAACTTCATCCATGTCCTTAGGCTGAATGAGAGCCTGCAGATGGCAAAGGATTCTCTAAATTCCCTTCCCACCTGTTGGTGCACCGTGCAGCATCTCAATCTGTTCCGGCAACCTCATTATTGTCACAAAGACAAGAAGACACTTAGGCTTGAACATCTATAGAAGTTGGAATTTAGGAGTCATAGCATCCTCTTCTGGAACCAACAGCCTCATTGTTATTTAATAATTTATTCAACAAAATAGCAGAATAAGACAATTTCTTACCATAAGGACTCATATTTCTTTGAAACTTGTCAACTTGCAGACTAAAATGTGGCCTTCACATGGTCGGCCAAATTTAGCCAAAAAGGAAACATGACCCTAATCTGCTCAAAGATTTACCAAAGAATTAACTCCATAGATATATCAAAAAGAACTCAATACTGCAGTCATTCTGCTGCAGATACTAGAAACACACATAGAAAGGACATGCACGAAGAAGACTTCCAAGAGCTTAAATTGGATTGTCTCTGCAAAGAAATGGCTTTACATCTTAATTCTTGGCTTTGACATCAATGACAACATTTCTAACATGGAATATGATAAATATGAAGCTTAAGCTATCCAAAACTTATAAAACTTCCTCTAATGACCAAAAGGGATATGGAAAGTGACAACTAGAGGAGCAAGAGGGGATCCACATTTTAATGTGGTGTGTGTGCGAAGCACAATAGGACCCTACTAGGCAGCATGGCAAATTATGTTCAATACCAAGAAAGGTGGTATGGAGAGGAGGCATCAATTGTCTCAAATATCACTTTGCATGAATATCTAGTTGAGATGTGTAGCTACGTATTTCAATGGAACTTGAGGTTACTATTATCGCCTGGAATATGCACCCCGCTGAATCTTGAATCCAGCTATCCTGTGAAAAATGGGATGACCTCTCGAGTTGTGGGACTCATGAAGCTCAAGATCAACCTTTGATTAAAGGGTGGCTTCCCATTGGTAAATCACCTAAAAACTTACACTAGCTAGAGATCTTTGATGGGAAAAGAGATGAGAAAGAACCGATAATCTGAATCTAAAACAAAAAATGAAGGTGATACACCAAATATAGCAGATTTCTACTTCCTTTCAGCAACACAACTTATGAATCTCAATCTAAAGCTTCACATAGTAATTTTTAACAATAATTCAGAGGTAAACTTAGAACAATAGCAATCAAGGAGTCATAGAACTTACAATAATACCTGTTTTTCTTTCATACACAGCGAAAATTGAAACAAGTAGAGGCAAAAATATTGGTCTTTGATTCACTAAAGGCTGCGACAATGACTGTTTTTTTGGAAAAACAGTAAAAGACTACATTACAAGCATACAATTAACCATTATTTCAAAGTGAAACAAGGTTGAAGATGCAATCTATGAAGAAAATTACAGCAGTAAAGACCTAATTTTGACTGAAAAGGACTGAATGTCACTTTGTCACAATAAACTTTTCCAGCTTGTTTAAATGTTGCATCATGTCTTCATTTCGTCAAGATATGTTTTATCATCATCCATTTCATGAAAAGGATGCTGTTATCACTTCTTTCCAGCCATATCAAACTGAGCATGCAGCTGGTTTTACCCCAAATGCCTTTGATTGTTGTTGTTCTAAGTTTACCTCTGAATTATTGTTGCAAATTATTATGTGAAGCTTTAGATTGAGATTCATTAGTTGTGTTGCTGAAAGGAAGTGGAAATCTGCTATATTTGGTGTATCACCTTCACTTTTTGTTTTAGATTCAAATTATCAGTTCTTTCTTATCTCTTTTCCCAGCAAAGATCTTTAGTTAGAGTTAATTTTTACGTGATTTACCAAGGGGAAGCTGTTAGAATATTGTATTCTCTATTATTAATGGTCAATAGTTTACTGTTGCTACAGTAGTCGGTAGCTGAGGTAGTTAGACATCTTAAATGTCTACAGTGCTCTACCTCCTCTATTTATTGTAATCTACCTTCTTTGTTAATTCAAGCAATGTTTAGCCAACATTGTTTCATGGTATCAGAGCCACTGGTAATTGGTCTTCTAAAAATTTCGAGAAAAATTTTTCAAGTTTGCTAAGATCGATTCCCTTTGTTTTTCGTGGGCTCCTTGGTTATAAAATTTCAAGGGTTTTTTCTGTTGAAGATTTTCGTGGGTTTCTTTTCCCAGAAAATCGAAACCCTTGTTTAAAAATTCGTGGGTTTTTCGTGAAAAGTCTGGCCGCGTGTTTCTTTGGCGTTTTCTACTTCTGTAGTTCGCGTTTTTTGTAGCTTCTTCTGGGCGCGACTTTTCTATTATCTCTTGCTACGTTTTGGAGACGTCTGGGCGCCATTTTTACATCTGAAAAACGCGTTTTTTTTTCTTCTGTACTAGCCGCACGATGTCTTTGGGCTCCTGAAGTCGCGTTTTTTTCTGGAAGTTGCATTTTCAGGCTCTCTTCTAAAACGCATTTTTCCTCTTATTTTCGTCCTTGCATGGACGTGGTTTCTGCTACAAGGCCGCGTTTTTATTAACGTTTCTGATCTGCCTCCTAGTCGCCTAGGGTTTGGCATTCTGTTTGTCAACTTTTTGTGCAGATTCGAGCTCATTTCTGCAAGTTTTTTGAGCTTTCATGGCGGCTAGGGCATCTTGCATTTTCGTCTCGGGTTTTGACCTTTTGTTTCAAGACGAAATTTTTTTTCAACTACAGATTCTTATTGGGTTTTTCGAGAGCTCAACTGGGTTGGTATCCAATTTTTCTGGGTGTCTCGAAGTTCGTGCCTCGAAATTTGTGCAAATGGGTGTTGCCGCAATTTTTTGGGTATTCAAAATATTTTCTAGTTTTTTAGCATCCTTTTCTGGGTACGTTTCAGATCTTCTGGATTTTGTCTTCGAAGTGCCTTGAAATCCGTGCTTGGTGAGAAAAATTTGGGTTTTTAAATATTTTTTGTCCCATAAAAGAAAAAAAATCTGTCTTCTGGGTTTTAATAATCCTGGGTTTTAGAATTTTTTGACCTTAAAAAATTCTTATGGGTTTTAAAGTTTTTTCCTTAAAAAATTTGTAATTGGGTGGGTTTTAAAGTTTTTTCCCTTAAAAAATTTGTAATCTAGGAGGGTTTATAATTTTCTCCTCAAAAATTACGAGTTTATCCTGTATACCCTAGTCAGGGTTTCTGTTGTTCGGGAGGGCTCTTGGTATCTGGTTTTTACCGTTTTTTCCAAAAAAACGATGATTTGTAATCTGGGTTTGGCGATTTTTTCCTCCAAAATCGTGGTTGGTTGCAGTCTGTATTGGTCGCACTTGGCGTTGCTAGGGCGAACATCTGCACCACTAGCTTCTTGCAGTCAGTTCTCGGGTGTCATGCTCATCTGCACCAGTTTCGACGGTTTGCCGATTTCTCCTCAAAATCGTGTCCATTGTTCTCGGTCTGTCTCTGGTTTCAGGGAGGAACAACTCTGTTATCCAACATCAGGTTGGACATTTTGTGATGACTTCTGGTCAGCAGTTCTGCAGTTTCTGGGAGGGTTGGTGGCAGACTCATCTCGGTGGCAGAGTCAGTGGCAGGCTCTTGTCTCTTGTTGCAGAGCATTTTTTGGTTCTCTTGGTCATTCACATTCTGCAGATCTAGGGAGGGTCTCCGTAGCAGCAGAGTGTTTTGAAGAATTTGTGACCAATCGACCTGCAGATTGTTTTCTGTAGGCTAGTTAGTCGATGGACCATTAAGGGAGGGTGTTAGAATATTGTATTCTCTATTATTAATGGTCAATAGTTTACTGTTGCTACAGTAGTCGGTAGTTGAGGTAGTTAGACATCTTAAATGTCTATAGTGCTCTACCTCCTCTATTTATTGTAATCTACCTTCTTTGTTAATTCAAGCAATGTTTAGCCAACATTGTTTCAGAAGCTGCCCTTTAATTAGAGGTTGACTTTGATTTTCACGAGCCCCACAACTCAAGAGGCCATCCCATGTTTCATAGGATAGCTGGATTCAAGATTCAGCAGGGTGCATATTTCAAGTGATAACAGTACATAAGAGATGAAGACTCTTTTTGATAGCTACAAAGAGAAAAAAATAGAAAAGAAGAGGACAGCTGAGATAATTATAGTTGTGATGAGTTACCCTCTTGCTTTAGATACCAAATTAATCGACTCGTCTTGGGCCAAGAATGTGGGTTTCATCAACTACAAAGAGTACTAGTTGGTTGCATTCCTAGGAATTTTTTGTTCTAAGTAATACTTTTGGTGTGCAGCATTCACTTGAAGGTATTGTTTGGAATAAAGAGAGACATCATGAGACAAGGATTGGCGATCACAAATTTTCAATATCACAACATGTGATTCCAAGTTGCAATGAGCCAATATTGGGAGTCATTGGTCAATTCCTTGATTGTTGCCAAGAAAGGGTTCAAAGCACCTAGTCAGCAAGATTTGGCTAGCAGAGAGAGGGGGCTTGTTGGAGGAAGCCATGAAAAACATTGTTGCGATAGTAGGAGATCAAAAGAGAATGACATAGAAAGAGTTGCAGTATTTTTCCTAATAAGTGAAGAGATGGTCTTCTTGAAATCAATTGATGCCTCCCACAAAGTGAAAAATAATTAAGCAACTTTGTGCAATATGTTGGAAGAGGTTGTCCAAGTTTTGTCTACTAATGCAGCAATGCACATAGCAACAAGAAGACTTCTTGAAAAGAGGCCTACCTCTTTTTGGAGTCCTTGTGTTGCTCATTGCATTGATCTTCTACTTGAGAACATAGGCAAACTAGGATAAGTGAAACACATGGCTAAAGAGGCAAGAAACATCATCAAACATAGCTACAACTGCCCTTGGGTATTTAACTTGATAAGAAAGCACACCAAAAAGGAGCTTGAGCAATCAGAAGTCACACAATTTGCCACCAACTTCATCCCACTGCAAAGCATTCTAGCCTCACTAATGATTCACAAGTGGATGTCTATGAGCATTGGGTGTTTAGATTCTCTATATTCAAAGAAGGTTGAAGAGGAAAGGGTCATGAAGAACACTTTTGATGATGTGTTGCAAATAGCATTGACAAGATCCACAAGATAACTTTAAACTTAACATCTGTGAACTTACAAAATAATCAATTCCAATATTTTATAGGTTTGTAAAAATTATAACTTTTTAATTTTTATAATTTTCAATAACTTTTTATTTGTTGCTTTTATTCAAATTTATATTAATCTTATTTTTCAAAATCCTTAATATTTTGTTTTAGGTTACAAAACCTTTAGTCAAGGTACTATGCATGATGGATGGGGAGGAGAAACCCAATGGATTTTATATGTAAGGCCATGGACAAGATCAAGAAGGCAATCTACTATTACTATGATAAAAGTAACAATAAATATGAACCAATTTGATCCATAATTGACTAGAGGTGGAACATGCAGCTCCACCAACATGTGCATGTAGCGGCTTATTACTAAGTTTTTCTTCTCCAATTCTTTTAAGACCGAAGAGGAGATCATAGATGGCCTCACCATACACATAGGGAGGACGACACTTAATGAAACCCTTACAAACACAATTCTTGACAAGTTGCATATTTACAAGGGTAACCTCGTATGAAGATGAGGTTTCCTTGACCTCTATGCATTAGAAAGAGAATGATCCACTAATCAGGTTAAAAATATTGAGTTCTTCAAAAGTTCAATCATAGTTTCATAGATGGTAAACTTGTTCAATAAGTACAATTCTAGTTTACAAACAAAGTTATAAATGATCTCTTTGCAAATCTGTGGTGAGAAGATTATAGTGCAAAAACACCAAATTTTCATAGCCTAGCCATCCACACGTTGTGCCAACCATGTGGTGCTTCTAGGTGTGAGCACAATGGGAACATGTTTGAGGCCACTCACATGAAGAAGCACAACAAAATGACTTCAAGGCTCAAAGTGCATCAATGACCTCATCTTTGTACTATACAACCTTCATCTTTGCATCAAAAAGGTTGAGGGGAAGAAAATCCATGACATGTTTGGCTTGGATGACATTAATCCATACTTGGATTGGATTGCCAAGGATGTGGAGCCTATGTTTACCAAGAAGGAGATCACTAATTTTGAAAGGGAAGCAAAGAAAGGGGCAGTAGAAGTAGAAGCATAGATGCAAGCACAAATGGAAGCAGAAACATCACAAGGGATTGCATTGGATGATGATAGGATGATACTGTTCTAGAGGAGGAATGTTTACCATCCAATTCAACAGCACACCCAATAAGGAGCTTTAGTTAGAGAAGAAATCTATAAAATATCTTATGGATTTGTATTTTTTTCTGATGATGATCGATCATCATATCATATATGACACTATGATGTGCATTGTACTAGAAAATAAATATCTGCTTTCTCTAAAATCAATATTTTGCATATCATTTAAGTTTATTTTATAATTTTTTGCTCTTTTTCTAAGTTGTCGAATCAACAAAAATCAAGCCAATTCCAGGTACGAAACATCCCGGAATCAGATTCTAAGATGATGTGCATGTGGATTTGAGCAAAGTTGGAAATTTCCACATCATAATCGTTTTGAAATTGACAACGAAAGAACCCTAGCAATTCCATCTCTAATGTGGCATTTTCATGACAATCCCAAGTTCAATGAAGCATTTGGACAAGCAGCGGACAAAAATTTCAATGCATTTCATTTGCCTGAAACCCAAAATGACGATCAGTTTCTATGTGTTATGGCATTACAAATTCAAACGGTTACAAAATCCTACATGTCATGTTGTTTGTTGTGGAACCACCTTACACAATGAGAGATTCGTGAGAGGATTCATCATACTATCAAACAGGAGGTTTTATTGTATTTACAATGCATGATAAATAATTTATTATTGAAGATTTCTCTTAGTTAGGTACTGACCATTTTTATCATGAGACACTCACTTTTAAACATCTAATGAGGGCCAAGGCACTCGTTTTTATAATTATTTTATTTTGTTTACATTGTTTATTTTCTTTTTATTTGAAGAGTTACTTTAAGAATTCTTTTATTTTATATTTTGCTTGAGAGTTATATTATTTTATTTTACTTTAGAACTATTTAAGAATTATTTTATTTTATTTACTTAAATAGCTATTTATCGTTTTAATATTGTTTTAAATATATGTCAGCTGTGTTTTGGATTTTATGTACATGGCCATGACATGACGCTCCATGCCTTGCTCCACCATAGAACACCTCTCCATGTAATGATATTTGGAAATGAGCAATGTCAAAGTGAATGCCATGAAACTATTAAATTTAGTTAAATCACAACCTTCCAAAGGTTAAGAGTATCACAGTATTGCACTAAGGTTATGATATTCTTCTAATATATCTGCATCTTTTATTGTTAATGATGATGATAATGTTGGTCTTAATGAGGACTATTACTAATTGTATTACTCTAATATTGAATAATAAATCTATCAAGGCATTTAAGTTTGACAAATTGATATGGAATTAGCATATTGTATTTTAAATTTGTAATATTTATGGTAGTTTTGCTTAGCATATGCATTATATGTGGTATTCCTACTTTTAGGCTGTAAATATGTATACATTTATGAGTTTATATGGTTTTCGCATGACCGTACCCAAAACTTACCCAGTCCCCCCAAAAAAATTATGCCATACCCACACACCCATACCCGAACCTGATTCTGATTCAGCAACTCAAGAATTTTTTTATGCTAACTTTTGTCCAAGCCCAAGTCAAAAATTTTGGGCTGCCCAGTTTTTTCCAAGTTTGAGTTTTAGAAGTTAGAACAATGGTAATAATTATCCAAACAATGTTAACCCTCAAGAATGAGGGCTTTACTTGACAACCTATTTCATAAATACTAAATAATAGTGACAGGCTTAGCAGAAAGGAGAATTTAGTTCAAGATGAAGGTCGTCCTTCTGTTGAACTTGTGATCCTCAAGTTTTAAGACGCATATGTTATTTATGCTTTTAAGAAGGTTCTGGTTTCATTGATACAAGAGATAAGAAGCTTTATTGGTAAGGATCACTGCCACAGCACTATGCCTGAGATTAGAGTCAAAAGGAAACAGGTACAGGATCAATTGGACAGTCTGCATCACAAACTTGCTGGTCTCAACTCACAATTTCCATGGGCAAGGCTTTATCTCAGCAGAACATTAATAATGTTTTATTGTGTTCATGATCATTCTATGCTAGGATACTAAATAATATGTATATCTAGGAAAATACATTCACCAAGCAATCCTATATCCTGTTTT
Organism: Sequoiadendron giganteum; assembly: GCA_007115665.2. NCBI lineage: Eukaryota > Viridiplantae > Streptophyta > Pinopsida > Cupressales > Cupressaceae > Sequoiadendron > Sequoiadendron giganteum. Next base: position 60,552,562 of record CM021100.1, on the reverse strand, counting down.
GTACTGTCCTGGCCTTTTGTGGAGCATCTACCCTGCCTTTTTTGTGTTTTTGTAACTAGAACATGTTCTGTTATGGGTTTCTAGTACAAACTCCTCTCTGGAACATTCAATGGTGAGTCAATCTGTTATGATTTTGGATGTCAGGCCCAATATTATGTAATACTAATTTTCTAATTTCCTAGAAAAAATTGCAAAAAATATCTCCAGAGTTGAGATTACCTTTCCTCCAACGAATGCTCCTGTATCTGCTGCAATGATGCTGCTAAAAGACATCAAAGTTGCCACGAGACCCACAGTCCATTGTGCCTGACCACCAAGCAGCACAGGCCATAATGCTCCTATTTCTGCATGACAACATTAGAAAGTTCAGATCATTATTTTTCTGTCCTTTTACAAATTCAGAAAATAATGCTAAGCAATTTCTACTTCAGCAATTCACACTGTTACAAATGCTTTTTATGTCTGCCAAAGCCAAAAGATTGTTGGATGTTTGATAGTCCCCAGAGCTAATGCAGTTAACTTAAATGCTTTTATTCTTTCTTATTTTACATAAACCATTTGTATATATAGTAATCACGAAAGGTAACATCAGGCAACATGCTTTCATCAAACTCTAGTAAGTAAACTAAATTCTACAGCAGAGGAAAAAAGAAATTTAAAGACATGTCCAAGTGACTAATAAAGTCTAGCAAATTTCTGACTAATATGTTGTAGGGTCCTATGGTCAGGAAGCAAAGGGTGAATGTTATTACCTACAGAGTTTTTGATACCAATAGAACTCTCAAAGAGAAATCCAGCAGTGAAAAAAATGTTTGTACTTCATCGAAACCATCCAAGAAAACAATCCTTAAGCTTCAGTAAAGAGAAATTGACCTCTAACCTTGACTGCATAGGATATCATTTTGCCATTAAAAAGGACGACATGGCAGAGGCTTTTCTTAAAGTTAATGAGCAATTAACTTCTTCTTTTTTGTGTTTTTTTGGAAAGGGAAATTCCCCTTTTGTGGCAACTTTCGGCATGGATGCCATGATTGAAGGGTATCTCTTCCGCCAAATTCACCGAGCTTGCCCACTGGTGTAAATTTTAGGATCAGAAATGAAAGCAATCAGAAAATGCAACTCATAAGACAATTAACACAGCAAGATACCCTGGGAAAACCCTTCAACAAGAGGGAGAAAAACCCAGCCAATATATCTCTTATATATTGAATATATCAAGAGCAGCAATCTGCTTACAACTCAGGCTAGCACAATGTCGAATCTGATGCAATGAATGACTCGCACCTTTCAGATGCAGATACAAACAATAATCAGCAAATATAAAATGATGATCTGCTGCTCTGACGAACTTCTCCTTGATCTGCTTGATGAAATTAACTTGATGATGAAATTCGAATGAGGGAACTCATATATATAGATACACAAGAGAATCGCACCTCTTCACAATAGATAGGTCGGCCTTTTGAGAAAACACGACCCTTGGAGAGAGAGGCGCGATTTCTTAGAAGGGTCGGCCACAATAAATAAATGTCTTTTATTTATTTTATTTATATTTAATCAAGAAGTCGGCCCCTTGATTTAATTCGACTATCAATACATATATAAATTTAAATAGCATAAGTGCTATATTTAAATTTATTAATTCGCTTGGTGTATTCTTCTCTAATCTAAACAGTATCATTAACACTCCCTCTCAGATAGAGAGGAATACTCTTAGTGATGTTTAACAACATGGCTCAATCCATGAAAAGAAGCTTATCGCCTCATCGTGAAAGCTACCACAATGGCTACACCCAAATGTGGACAAGAAAGATATCACCTTATTGTGATATCAAATATCGCCTCAACACAATATCAACCATAATGGCTACAACCATGCTATGGTGTGTACAAGTGTTCATCACTTGCGTGATGTTGTCACCTCAACATGACTTTCACCATGGCTCTCCCAGAGGGTGAAAACACTAGTACAAAAATGTTATCATGGAGTCACACACATGACATCCACCATGACTCTCTCAGAGGGTGGAAAACAAGGGCTTTCACCTCAAATCTCTAAGAGAAGTGCATTAACAAGGGATTTCACCTCGAACTTCTCTCACAGAGAAGAACTCATTAAACAGGCTCACTGATGCTGAGAATCTTTCTCAGTTAAGGCTGGATTCTCCACCATACCAATCTTATCTCGAAAGTACACAAACTTGATTCTAGAGAGAGGCTTGGTGAGAATGTTTGTCGTTTGTTCATCAATGTTGATATACCTTAGTTGTAGGCTTGGTGAGAATGTTTGTCGTTTGTTCATCAATGTTGATATACCTTAGTTGTATAGCCTTCCGCAGTACCATATCTCTAATATAGTGATACTTGATTTCAACATGCTTGGTTCTGTCATGAAACACAGGATTGACAGAAAGCTTTACGCAACTCTGGTTATCACAATGAATGATGGTAGGCTCCATTGATTGTCCAAACAATCCTACAAGGAGCTTACGAAGCCACACTGCTTCCCGAGCTGCCATACAAGTTGCAATGTACTCTGCCTCTGTTGTACTCAATGCTACAGATGACTGCTTCCTACTGCACCAGGATATCATAGCAGAACCCAAACTGAAACAACAGCCAGAGGTACTCTTCCGATCTGTGACACATCCTACCCAATCAGAATCAGTAAAGCCATGTAGCTCCAAATCCACACCTGAAGAATATTTCAGTCCATATCCAACTGTGCCACACAAGTATCTAAGGATATGTTTAGCTGCAACAAAATGTATCTGTCACGAGTCACACATGAATTGGCTCAGTGCACTCACTGCATAACATATATCTGGTCTAGTGTTTACAACATACATCAATGACCCAATCAGTTGTTTGTACATAGTAGGATCCACCAAGTCTAAATTAGCTGCACCCTCTTTCAACTTATGCAAATTTGTCTCCATAGGTGTAGACATAGGTTTGCAATCAATCATACCAAACCTTTTCAAAATATCAATAGTATACTTGCCTTGACTTAGAATTATTTCATCTGGTTTTTACCAAACTTCTAAGCCAAGAAAGTAATGCATGAGGCCAAGATTCTTCATCTCAAATTCAAAAGCTAACTCCTTACATTTTAGAATCAAGTGTTCTTCTCCAATGATAATCAAATCATCAACATACGGAACCAAAATTAAGGCCTCACCATTTATTACCTTAAAGTACAGATTAGAGTCAGCATCGTTCTTCAAGAAACCTAAACTCAACAAGTAACGATCAATCCTTTCATACAATGCACGGGGAGCCTGCTTAAGACCATACAGGGCCTTCTTCAACTTGCAAACATGAGACTCCTTTCCCATGAACCTCAAATCCATCAGGTTGCTCGATATAAACTTCTTCCTCAATCACACCATTTAGAAATGTTGTCTTAACATCCATCTGATGAATCTTCCATCCTCTAGATGCAGCAATAGCAATGATGGTTCTAACAGAAGTATAGCGAGCAACAGGAGCAAATGTTTCTTCGTAATCAACTACCTCTTTCTGTGAAAAACCACGGGCAACAAATCTTACCTTGTACTTCTCAATGCTCCCATCTGCAGCATGCTTGATTTTGAAGAGCCATTTCGAAGATACCACAGATTTGCCCCCGGGTCTAGGAACAATGTCCCAAACATCATTTTTTAGAATTGATTGGTACTCCTCGGACATAGCATCTCTCCAAACTTGATGACTGAAGGCTTCCTCCACATTAGAAGGTTCAGACTCAATAATTTGACTCATTAAGGCAACATAACTAGAAAAATTATGTGGCCTTTTACTTTCTCTGAATGTGCCTCTAGGGGCTGCAAAATTTTCAGCCTCTTGCATAGTATGCCTAGCCCATAGAGGTCTTTTTCTTCTAATTACAATGTCAGTGGGTCCATCAGTAGGTTCTAAGGGTTCAACAGGATCATCATCTTCTTTTGCTTCAGAAGTCTCCCTCTGAATCTCAAGAGTATGATCAATTTTCATATCCTGAGGAGACTCTTCATTATCGATCTCCATAGGAGTGCCCCTAGATCTCTTGAATGCTACATCTTCCTCGAATGTGACATCCCTACTGATCTCGATCAACTTTTGTCCTGGAATGTATATCTTGTAGGCTTTTGATGTCTCGTTGTAGCCCACAAAAATTCCCTTCTTACCAGAAGGCTCCAACTTAGTTCTCTTTTCCTTTGGAACATGGATATAAACAGGACACCCAAAGATCCTTAAGTGACTAACTTCAGGTTTCTTTCCTGTAAAGGCTTCTTCTAGAGTCATATTCTCCAAGATCTTGTGAGGGCTTCTATTTTGCACATAAACTGCAGTCCTAGAAGCTTCAGCCCATAAGAAGGTTTGTAGATCTTGGTCATGGATCATTGCTTTTGCAGCTTCCACAATTGTTTTGTTCTTTCTTTCGGCAACACCATTCTATTGAGGATTATAGGGGACACAAAACTCCCTCTTAATCCCTGCATCAACACAAAAATTCTGAAAACTGCCAGAGGTGTATTCTCCACCATTATCAAATCTGAGGACTTTGATTCTTTTACCAGAAAGATTTTCTACTAAGGCTTTGAACTCCTTAAACCTTCCTAACACTTCCTCAGACTCTTTAGTTTTCAAAAAATAAATCCAAGTCTTCCTAGAGTGGTCATCAATAAACAAAACATAATACAAGAATCCACTCGAAGATGAAACAGACATAGGTCCACATAAATCTGAATGAATAAGGTCTAAAATACACTTAGATCTATTTTCTCTACTATGAAAAGGGGCTTTTATATTCTTACCCAATGCACATCCTTTGCAAGTTCCTTCATGCTCCTGGTTGAACTTCGGAAGACCCATGACCATCTTCTCCATGATAGGTAAGACTCAGAAGTGTAGGTGAGCCAATCTTCGATGCCACAGATCACATAAGCTTGAAGAATCATGAACCAAAGCCTGCAGTGGACGCGTACAAAGCCTGTAAAGACTTTCATGCCTAACCCCAATTATTTGAGCATCCTTGAAGCTAGAATTTTCCATCCACACAAGTACTTTGCCTTTGGAGAAGGCAACTTGACATCCTTTATCTTCTAGGGCTGAAATTGAGATGAGATTACGCTTGATCCCTGGAACATAAAGAACATTGCTCAACTGAAGTGTGAAGTCGGAATCCAAATGAAGAGTAGAGGTCCCAATCCCTTTCATGGAGTAGCTTGCATTATCTCCAATAATGACTTGTTCGGAAGATTCTCTCTACCAAGCTTGATAAGTGCTCCTTAAAACCCGTGATGTGTCGAGAAGCACCACTGTCAATTAGCCAAGTGTTGGTGTCCGTAGGTACATTGCTTGACAATGCCGAGTAGAACAAGAATTCACATGTATCCTTCTGCAAAGAAGCATCATCAACATTTGCAACGGTGCCTTGTTGCTTAGGTCTAGTAGGACAGTGCTTAGCAAAGTGACCAAACTTATCACACCTAAAGCATTGAATCTTGGACATGTCTCTTTTCTTCTTGAAGGCAGGAGTATCATCATTTCCCTTATCTCGATTCCTCTTGAAGAACCTTTTCTTCCCATCTTTTCCTTTCTTTGAAGCATGGGAGGCGAGAACATGAATATCTTCATTTTTTGAACTTTGACCAACGCCTCTAGCCACCAGCCTTGACTCTACTTGAATACAATCGACCCTTAAGCGATCAAACTTAGGAAGTTTGGACCTTGCACTAATTCCCTGAATGTAGGACTCCCATGATAATGGAAGACCATTGAGAGCAAGCATTGTTAAATCTTTATCATCAATCACATGACCAATTGTAGAGAGTTGATCTCTCAATTCTGAAATCCTCATGAAATAGGCAATCACTGTTTCTCCTTTCAACATCTTCACATTATGTAGTTGTTGCTTTAGTGCTAGTGCCCGGCTCGTGTTGTTGATTTCGTAAATCTCTTCCAACGTTTTGAACATATCCCTTGCCGTCTTCAACTTGGAGACAATCGGAACAATATGGTCTTTGACGGAATCAACCAACAACTTCATCGCCTTGATATCTTTCTTTCTCCATTGCAACTTCCCTTCTTCCTCTTCCGGTTCGGGGACTTTGGTTTCCACAAACTCAGCCAAATCATTTTCTTGTAAAGTGAGCATGATTTTAAACCTCCATGAGATATAGTTGGATGCTCCTTCGAGTCTATCCTCAATCTTCAAACCGTTCACCATCTTGACTAGGGTAGAGATAGACAACTAAATCTCAACAAGAGAGAAGAGATTGCTGTAAGTACAAATCTGATTACAATTTCCTCAAACCCGCTCTGATACTATGTAAATTTTAGGATCAGAAATGAAAGCAATCAGAAAATGCAACTCATAAGACAATTAACACAGCAAGATACCCTGGGAAAACCCTTCAACAAGAGGGAGAAAAACCCAACCAATATATCTCTTATATATTGAATATATCAAGAGCAGCAATCTGCTTACAACTCAGGCTAACACAATGTCGAATCTGATCCAATGAATGACTCGCACCTCTCAGATGCAGATACAAACAATAATCAGCAAATATAAAATGATGATCTGCTGCTCTGACGAACTTCTCCTTGATCTGCTTGATGAAATTAACTTGATGATGAAATTCGAATGAGGGAACTCATATATATAGATACACAAGAGAATCGCACCTCTTCACAATAGATAGGTCGGCCTTTTGAGAAAACACAACCCTTGGAGAGAGAGGCGCGATTTCTTAGAAGGGTCGGCCACAATAAATAAATGTCTTTTATTTATTTTATTTATATTTAATCAAGAAGTCGGCCCCTTGATTTAATTCGACTATCAATACATATATAAATTTAAATAGCATAAGTGCTATATTCAAATTTATTAATTCGCCTGGTGTATTCTTCTCTAATTTGAACAGTATCATTAACAATTGGGCTATCTGCACCTAGCAAGTTGGATGCAGCATTTACCAATTTCAACACTTTATCATGTCTCCCAGACTTTGAAATTTCAGGCTCTGTTTTGAAAGCCCAATTGCTTTTACCATTTGAGTTCATTCCATTCAAAATTAATTGTCAAAAATCCATAACAAGATATTGCTGCAAAGGATTTAATTCCAGAAAAGGGGATCGAAGAAAAACTTTCCCTAAAAATGACACTCAAAATGATGGAAAGCAGAAGACTCAAATAAAAAACTTATAAGAAACCAAGAATCCATCATCTAAATACCACAAATTCACCATTATAATCCCCTACTGGCAGCACTGAGAAAACATCACAGCCATTTTAATACAACTACATGTCTAACCACAGAATTGGGATTGTAGTTCTTACACCCCACTGCAACCTGACACTGATAAGGCTGTGCAATAGCATACTCGAAGTTCTAATTTGTGTGTTAGCACGTGCATACATTTAAAACTATGTTCCATGGCATTTCTGGGACGGGGACAGAAGGGGATGGCGAGAGTCTTTTCATGATGGCAATCCAAGGAGCAATTTTTTGGGGATGGCAGGGGGCAGAAGGGTGTGTGCGTGCGCACGCGTGCATGTGTGTGTGTGTGTGTGTGTCTATATATATAACTACATGTTAATAAAAAAATAAAAAAAATAGATCAAAAATATCAGGATATATAATATATAACTACATGTTAATAAAAAAATTAAAAAAATAGATCAAAAATATCAGGTTGGAAAACATAGTATGATTATAGTGAATATTTTAGGAGACAACAGAATGTAGACTTAGTAACTACAGTGTTCCCTGATTTTAGCTGAAGAAATAGAAAAATTGAATATATGATGTCCCAATCTGTTATTTTGTAGAACTTAACAACTGAAAAGTATTACCCAACAATCTAAATTGTTTTCTTGAAGAACATAGTCGCCATGTTTCCAAGTTTAGAACATAATGATAGAAGCGTGTGAGCATATGATTTCAACGACACATTGTTTGAAAAGGATCAAAACATATGAAGCACCCAGTTGTATCCAACTTTCCCAAGGTGCCTTTGGGGCCAATCGTAGACTTTGTAGAAAATCATTATATCCGGCATCAAGCAAGGTGTGTTTTGAAATTTGCATCTTCAAGTCATTAGCCTCATTTGTGCGACCAGTGTGAATATTCAAGGGTGACTAGTCATTAACTATTTGTGCTCCCTTCCTCTTCTTTCCTTACTCTTCAAGCTCATAGCTGCATAAAAGAAGCAAGTTACACAAAAATTTATAAAGGGAGTGTTGTGCAAAGTTCAATCTTTTAACAATTACAAAAAAGAAGAAACACATATAAACATAAAATAAACAATATAACATAACACGTGTATGTGGGGAAAACCCCTTCGGGAGAAAACCCTCACACTTCAAAGCAGCCCAACATATTATGCAATAAACAAAACAATTACAATACACTTGTAGAGCAAGCCTTAACATGCGCATCACCAACCAAAAATATGGAGAAATTCTCACAACTTACTAATATCTACAAAAATCTCACAGCCTCCATCTCAAGCACCTAATGTATAGGAGATACAATACATGAAACCGTCAAATGTAATTAGAAAAACATGAGCTAAAACTTCCCAAAAAGTGCCACGTGAATCCTTAGCTTAAAAATCCAACTCCCAAATATCAAAATTGTTTACCTCGCGGAATGTTTATATCAACGTACAACGTACACAGGAAGTAAACGGAACTATATGTAACACATAACACAGAATCATGAAGTATGCTAGAATCATAAGACGTTTGTATTCATTTCCAGTAAATATCACCATGTACAATCACAAAGTATCTTTCGTACTATCAATCATGGAATCATAATAATAATGACAATAGTAGTAATTCTCCCGACTACAAAACGGAGTACATATAACGTTCGGCGGTTGGTTGAGCAACCAACCATCGTGACGTTCCATAACAACCCGCTACAACTAACCGGTACTTAATTACATGAAAGTACATGCCAACAAATATTCCCACTAAGACTATAGTTTTATTGCATTATAATAACTTGGCCAACTACGGCCGACTACGCTAAGGATATTTAACCACTTACATCATCCCCCCCACAACAAGATAACAAAATTGGGAAATGACGATGTACAAAATTTATTGAGAGGGAGGGGGAAGTGAGGACGTTCCTGGATGCACTGATGATGTGGGAGTAGCAGCCGAAGAGTGTTGGTCCTTCAATCGCTTTACTTCCTCCGTGCGTACACGAAGCTGGCGATCAGCAAGAATTTCTCGTTCCCTCGCTGCTTTCACCATGTGGGTTGCCTCCATCAGCTAGCTCTTGATTTTGTTTGCCTCCACGCTTGTGGTTACCAACTATTCCTCCAATTTTTTGACTTTCTCGCTCCACATTTGTTCTTGCTTCTGAGTCTCCTCCTCCTTCTGTCTAAACTCCTCCTCCCTCTGGCGGTTCCCTTCCTCCAAACTAATCACTCTGGCCTCTGAGGTGGCTATCTGTTTTGCCTGTGTATCCGATGCCTGAGTCTAGTCTGCTAGCTGAGTTTGGAGATTCTTCATGGTCATGGCCGATTCTTCCTTCACTTTTTGTAACATGTGATAGGCTTCCACCTTTCCTGTTACTGCCAACTCAACAGACAGTATCTGCTTCTTCACGTTGTAGAAGACATCTCAAAAGGCAAGCTCAATGTGATAAAGGCTTTCTATAACTTTCGCATCCCTTCCTGCCATCCTTGGTGGGTTGCCTCGCCAATTTTTGAGCATGGCTGCAGTTTTGCTTGCCGGCCAACCTTGGCTGGTAAAAATGAGAGCGAACTCTGCCTCACATCCCATCTGTACGAACCCTCTAATGCGTTGTACCTCCTGGCCCACTAATGGGGATCAGCCAATCTTAAGGTCCTTCGAAATGTGCCCCACTTGCATCATGACTCTCCCCATGTGTTGGAGCTCCTCCACATATCTCTGCACGGTCCCCAAGGGATCTGATGGATCCAGTTGTGATATTTCTACCACATACCCTCCAAACTCACTATCCTCGTCATCCTCCTTGTAAGGTGCGTCCTCCTCATCTGGGGGAAGGTTCTTCGCCCCTCTCTGCTCCTCCACTGGCTCTCCTGCTACATCCATCTCCTCTGTGGCCACTGGCGTCTACTGGTATACCTCCTCTGCCACTGGCTGCTCTGCTATGTTCATCACCATGTCACTCTCCTGTGTCTGAATGGTTGAGCCTGCAACCTCCGTATCACCCCCCAACCCTTCTGGCGAATTCTCATCAGGTGTCTCAGCCACCTCCACTCTCAGGTCGTACGCTCCTAGCCAATCATCAATCTGGGCCACTCCTGGCGCTCCTGGTGGTGTAGCAGAGGGGACTTGCTCCTAGGGAGTGATGGTTCCCCAAGTCCCTGAGATCTCTGGCAGCTCGGTGGGAACTGTTGGTGATGTCTCTGGCAGACCCTCTATTTGCACTCCTGGCATTGTCTCTACTACAACTGTTGACCCTGGCTGTATGGCTGTCGACCCTAACTGTATGGCTGCCGACCCTATCAGTGTTGTGAATCTTGGTGGTGGTACTATGTCACCTGAGGCTGTCAAACTCGAAGATATGGTCACATCTCCTAGTGGTGCCCATCCTGGCAATGCGCCAGGTACTGCGGCTGCCACACTCAATGTGCGTCTGCCACCAATGGAGGATGCTGGAAGTGTGAAGGTGATCGTCGGTGTGCTTTCCTGGCCTGCCGACGGTGCTGGCAATGTGAACCCTGCTGGTTGACACGGAACTACTTCTGCCACCTCCATTTTGTTTCACCCACCTACAGCCACTGACACTTTTTCGTCCTCTAACAAGCTCCCTACTGAGGTTGAGGAAGACACCTCAATGTGTTCTCCTTCCTCCCCACTTTGTGTCGATGTTTCTTCTTTTGTGGATGCTTCTTGGCCTTTCCTTTTTTTCCCTGTCATGGAGCCCTCACCAGCCTGCTTGAGCTCCAATGTTGTCCAATAGAATGTTGTTGGTAATCCTGGATCGAGATGCTTGAGTGGTTGCAATCGGCCCCACCTACCCTCTGGAACCTGCGTATGGATGGCGTCCAAGAGCAAGGCAATCGCGTGTTGTGTCATGTAGAATGCCTTATGCGGCTGTGCTAGAAACTCCCTCATGCATTCTGATAGCAACCGCCCCCAATTATATACTCTGCCCACGTTGATTCCCACCATGTAATCGACCATCCACAGGGCGATATCAAATGCCCAACTAGCTGCTGTCAATCGACATTTCACTAGATCTAGTAAACACTTCCATTCAGCATTCACCAAGTAACTCTTGCAAAGCCCTCGATTGCTAGCGTTCCATATGGTATCTTTTTCGTTCGCTGTCAAATCGTTCCTGCACACCTGTTAGATGAGTATTTCCTTGTGTTTCTAGCTCATTTTGCCTGGTTTGTTGACTCCTGCCCCTGTGGCTGGATTGCCGACTACTCTCTCAAAATCTTGTGCCCAGAAGGAAACTGTAACTGGACACCCCCTGTAATCTATTATGGACCTATGCGTATGTCGGCAGTAATTCTCCACGATGGCCTTCAGCCACGGCTCAAAATCACAGGAATTGAAGTGCGGTACTAACACTGCCTTGTCCACCCGAGCTTGTCTTAATGCAGCCTTCAATTTATGATCGTCGATTGTATTCCTCCACCATTGCTTGCACCCATTACCAGTCAAGCTTTCCCAAGTCATGGCGTCCATGTCTGTGTCCATTCTTTTCTTTCCTGTTGCTGACGCCACTTTAAGCCTGTGTTGCACAATCTTCTTCCCCTTGTCCATTTTGGTATTGTTTTGATAGTTCTCCCGGGTTTTATCTCCCTCTACTGGACCGTTATCCTCCACTTGACCATTGCTGCAACTGTCGAATTGAGGCAACTGTTGTAAAAAAAATTGAATATCCAACCAATCCCGTACCTTGCCCGGTTGAACGTTAATTGCCAACCGTATGGTGCGATTCCCTATGTTTCTGACTAGTCGTACAGTGTACCATGTTTCATTGCCAAGCCGTACGACGTTCCCTCTGCAAGGTTGTACGCAGGTCTTGGTTGCACCACTGTCTGGTCGTACAAATGCCCTTGTCCACCTTTCGGACCGTACGATGTCCTCTTCTGTGACACAACCCCGTCGTACGATGCAACTGTACCTCCTTATATGCTCATTCGGTCGTATGGTTTGAGGAGACTCAGCAAAATGAACAGTCCGTACAATGTTTGTATAGGACCGTATGATGTTAATGTGAAATCCTACGATGTCAATGGAGTACCATACAGTGCAAGTTCTGGATTGTACGATGTCAACTTCCGACCGTACGATGTAAACCTTTGTGCTTTGCCTTTGCCGTACAATACAAACTATTGTGTTCTCCTTTCGCTGTACGGTGCCAATATCTATGCGTGCAATCCGCTGTACAGTGCCAATATCTATGCTTGCAATCTGTCGTACAATGGAAACTTTTGTATCCTCCCTTCGCCGTACGATGCCAACACCTTTTCCTACAATCTGTCGTACGATGGAACCCTCTATGTTTTCCTTTTGCCATACGGTGTAGATAGAAGACTGTACGATGTCACCTTCAATGCCGCTCATACATCGTACGATTTGAAGAGAAGTCTAAACGCTGAAAAATTCCAAACCCTCAACCAGCCGTATGGTGCAATCTTCCCTGTAATCTGTATGTCGTACGGTTTGAATATGTTCAACTATCGAACTCTGTGGATGTCGTGCGGTTTTAAGTGCTTTATATATTCGTATGGTCCCTACTTTGGCCGAACTTATTACTTTTTCCTTAATCGGCTATGTTTTTGCTTTTTCAATTTTTTTAGTTTTATTTGATAATTTCCTTTTATTTTCTTTTTGTTTAATTTCGTCTCCTTTTCCACTTTCTTTTAATTTTTTCGATTTATCTTTTTCCTGTTTGTCTCCTCTTTTTCTTTTCGTTGTCCTTGTCTCATCCCCTTGCTTCATTTTTAATTTCAACGCATAGTACCATTTACACGTATGCGGAAATCTTTTATAACATTCTTCTTCACAACAAGTCCGTATGAATTTTACGTCAAACCATTTATCAAGTAAAGGAGCAGGGCCAGTACCTTTGTAGCTACCGTCGACATACCTTCCTCTGTATTGCTAGTACCATGTGACATCTTCGCCTTCAACCTTCGGAGGTCCGACTGGGTTGGGTATTATCTTCCACAGTCCGTCCTTCGTCACTATTTTCCTTACTCCTGTCACCTTCCTTCTGGGTTGGGTATTATCTTCCACAGTCCGTCCTTCGTCACTATTTTCCTTACTCCTGTCACCTTCCTTCTTTCTCTTCTCATTCGTTCAAGTATTTCTTCCGTGTACCCGTCAACATGTGCTATGAATTTGTCCTCTGTCATGACCACTGTTTTCAAACAAGGGCCCGTCTTTTCGAAGTATGCCTCCCATTGTTCATCGTCCCATTCTTCCTTTTCTTCGTCATTATCTTCAAGTTGAGGTTCTCTTGCCGCTTGTTCTTCCTTCTCCTTTTGTGCCTCTTCATCTATTTCTTTTGCCAGATGCCCCTTCCGTATGCCCTTGTATGGTGCAACATAACTCCAGTGTCTGCCCATTCGTTTCCATAGTGCAGGTGTCCCGAACACTGCATTGGTTAGGTGCTTGTTTATCTGTGGTACTGCAATTCCCTCCACTTTCTTTTCCACCAGTCTCTCTTCCATTATCTAGTTCCTGCCTGACTCTGTCCAAACTTCCTCTACTGCGTATCCGAGGCCTCCCAAGCCCCAGTCTTGCTCTCTCGGTGCCTCCATCTGCACAGGCCAATCTTCCTTGGTGGCGTAGCCGCGCATATTGATGGCTATTGTGTGTGTTTGCCTCCTTTCTTTCTTCGTATACTTTCAGCTTTGATTCGTTGATTGCATTAGGCAAGAATGATCCATCCAAGTTCTCCAATTTTATAGAGCCATTGTCGCATACTTCTTTGATTTTAAACAATCCTAACCATCGTACTTTGAACTTCCCCGGTTTGATCTCGTTACGACCGTTATACTTCAAAACTAATTGTCCTGGCCAGAAGTTCATTCGCCGGAGGTGTTTTTCGTGCCAATGCTTCCTTCTCCGTTGCAATATTTTTCGTTACCCATTGTGCCATCACTCTCTGCTCGTCCAGTTTGTTGAGTTTGTACAATCGTTCCTTCAAACTCTTTGTATCTCCTAACCAGTTCTCTATGGCTATCCATAGGCTGGGTACCATGTATTCCATTGGTACTACTGCTTCCTGGTCGTACATCAACTGGAAAGGTGTGTGTCCTGTTGTTACTTTGTATGTCGTACGGTATGCCCATAGGACGGCTGGTAACCTGTCCTCCCAATCGGCTTCCTCTACACCACATGACTTGTGAATGATTGCCTCTAGTACCTTATTCGTAGACTCTGCTTGGCCATTGGCTCATGGGTAGTACAAGCTAGATAGGTTGTGGAATATCCGAAACTCCGTTGTCATTAGTCGAATGACGTGATTCACGAAGTGTCCTCGTCGATCACTCGTAATTTGGATTGGGATCCCGTACCGTGTCACTATCTGCTCATAGATGAATCTGGATGTGTTGTCTGGTAATGCTCGTGCTTCAGTCCACTTCGTGAGATATTATGTCGCCACCACAATGTATCGGCACCGGTGTAGGTGACTCACTTTTAGTGGTCCGATAAAGTCCAATCCCCATTGCTCAAACAACTCCTGAGGCTGGGATGGATAGAGTGGCATAAAATCCCGCTTCAAAGGTTTTCCCACTCTCTGGCAGGTATCACATCCTATCACCCACTCCCGTGCGTCTGTGTGCATCGTCGGCCACCATAGTCCTGCCAGAAGAATTTTTCTCGCCGTGGCATCTGGTCCCATATGTCCGCCAGCCAAACCCTCATGTGCTTCCTTCAGTACCCCTAGTATTTCTTCTTCTATAACACATCTTCGGAGGATCTAGTCGGACCCCATCTTGTATAGCAAGCCATTAATTAGCTGAAATGTTTTGCTTTTCAGTACGAACTTCCTCCTCTCCGCCGGTGCCATTTCCTTGGGGAACGTGGATGTGTACAAGTATTCTTCGATCTTTTCGTACCACGACGGAAATATTGCAATTTGGAACAAGTGCGCATCGGGAAAATCTTCGTTTGTGCCTCCTTCCACAGGTTCGCCCGACCGTATTCTTGATAACTGGTCGGCGATTACATGACTCTTCCCCGGTCGCACTATGATAGTGAATGTGAACTCCTGAAGCAATAGCAACCACCTACTCACTCTGCCTTGGATTATAGGCTTGTTCACCAGATACATTAGGGCTTGATGGTCCACGTAGAAAGTGAATGGCGTTGCTAGCAAATAGTGCCTAAATTTCTGTACAGAGTACACCATCCCCAGTGCTTCGCGCTCAGTCGTACTATAGTTGTTCTCTGCCTTCGCGAGTAGCCGACTAGCAAAGAATATTGGGTGGTCCAGCCCATGTGCTCCGACTTGTGCGAGTGTTGCTCCTATGGCGAAGTTTGAGGCATCCACATGTACGTGGAATTCCTTGTCCCAGTCCGGGCACGCCAGGATGGGTGAGTTGATTAGCCGGTCCTTTAGTTCCTTGAATGCTTTTTCTTGTTCTTCTGTCCAAATGAAGGGTTGTCCCTTCCTTGTCAATAAGTCGAGAGGGTACGATACTTGTGCAAAATTCTTGATGAACCTCCAATAGTAACCGACATGGCCGAGAAAGGACTTTACACCTATGACGTTTTTTGGAGCCTCCATATGCACAATGACCCTTATTTTATCAAGATCGGTCTTTAACCCGGCTTTGCACACAATATGTCCCAGTAACTTTCCTTGTGGTACCATGAACCTGCATTTCTTTGGGTTCAATGCTAGGCGTGCTACTCGGCATCTTTCCATGCATTCTCCAAGAGCCTTGAGATGTTTTTCCTTGTCACTGAAAATAGACCAGTCATCTAAAAACGCCCTGAAATTGCCCACCGACATCTTGTCAAATATGTGCAAAATTATCCTTTGGAACGTGGCCGGTGCGTTACACAACCCGAATGGCATCCAGTGGTACGCGTATACTCCATCTTCTACCACAAAAGTTGTTTTCAACTTGTCTTCTTCTACAATACAAATTTGGTTATATCCGGAAAACCCATCCAAGAACGAGTACATTTCATGCCCAGCAACCTCCTCCAAGATGGTGTTGGTGAAGGGGATTGGAAACGAGTCCTTAACTGTTACTGCGTTCAAACACCGAAAGTCGACACATATCCGGATTTGCTCTGATTCTTTCTTCAACGAAATGACAATAGGTGACACCCACTTGCTCACATTTACTTTGAAAATGATGCTCGCCTCCAACATCTTCTCTATCTCCTCTTGTACCTTCACGGCATAGTTCTTATTCATCCTATAGGGTCTCTTCCGTACGAATTGGGCTCTTGGTACGAGTGGAATCCTATGCACGCTCAGCTCCGGTGGTACTCCTTTCAAATCCTTGTACGTCCAAGCGAAGGTGTCCTTGTACTCCATGAATATTTTAAATGTCGTCGCCTTCAGTACGGGGTCCCAGTCATCACCGACGAGGATCTCCCTAGGCTTCTCTTGTTCCCCCAGGTTCACCTTTTTGAGTGTCGGTTCCTCGTACTTGATGAGTTTATCTTGTTCAAGCTTATGGGCTGGCATCTCGTCTAATTTTGTCGTACCTTCCTTATATTCGCCATACTCTAGCAGGAATGTCTCACTGGCCCGGCCCTTATCTTTGCCTTCTTCTCCTTCCTTGATCTGCAGCATGTTGCAATCTAGGTGAAAAACTTCATAATCCTCCATCTGCCAGTGAAATAACCCATTCAGTGAACTGGTTTCATCTTCCGAACAACTTCCTATTTCCAGTACCCCTTCCTCGTTTGGCTCCATTGTGCTTCTTTCTTCATCACCATCTGATCCTTCGTCTGAGTCTGAAGACGCCAAGTCCTCACTGACCGCCTGATTCTTCAAGTCAATAACATACTTCTTTCCATGGCTCTCGATCGAGAGGGTATTCTTCTTCCAGTTATGGTTCACCTTGGCAGCAATTAGCCATCCTCGTCCCAGTAGTGCATCGTACGCTTTTCTTTCTAGTGGGATGACGACAAAATTCGATAGGAATTGTTGCGTACCTATCACCACATTTTGAGCCATCAACATACCAATTGGTTTGATATTATGTTGATCGGCGCCCACCAGTTGTAATGTCGGCAGCTAGAGTGTGGGTTTCCCAAGGCTCTTCCATGTATCCTCAGGTAGTACGTTAACTCTCAATCCTCCGTCAATGATGGTATTAGAGAGTTTCATCCCTAGGATTTCCATCTGTACGACAGCCGATTTCCTCCCGCCACTTATTGCGAGTAGCGTTGGATCCGTAGTTGCTCCTGTCGATTTTGTGGTGTCTTAACTCAAACCCATTTGAGTATTGTCTATCATGATATTTGTGAGTGCTACTCTTAGTTGCGGCATGGTTTGCAGAAGGTCTGTTACCTTGACTCGTATAGTTGTGTGAAGTACTTGTCGTACGATGTTCTTTTCCAACTCTGACTGCAACGGCGTACTCGTCTCTTTGGTAGCTCTTCGTTCCTTTGCCATTGCTTCTTCTACTTCTGCCCTAGCTTCTCGGAGTCGTTCTTTCTCCGTACGGGGGTCCGGATAGTTAGCCTTCTTCGTCTGCGCCCTTGTAAGTGCCAAGACTTCTTCATTGGCTACCTCCAGTATGTTGATACCTTTCTGCTTGGGACAGTCAGTGTCTTCGTGATCGCTCGAATCGCACCACTTGCACAGCTTCCCTCTGGCGCCTTGGCCGCTCTGGCATTCCCTGGCAAAGTGGCCCCATTCGCTACATCTCCAACAGTGGATCATGGGCCGACCTTTGCTGTCATATTGGATTTTGCTTCTTGGTGTGGTGTTTCTTCGATTGTTGTGATAGCCGCCAAGGGATGCGTTGTTATTCTGATGCTTTGGTGGTGTGATCGGAGGGGTGGATTGTTCCCCTTGTGTGAAGAACACTTGCACACTCTTTGTTTTCAAATTGTACAGGCATTCTTTGACGAAATGTCCCATAACCTGTCAGATGTCACAGAACATCTTCTTCAGACAGTTTGCCTTTGTATGGCCTTCCATTTTACATTTTGTACACCATAGTTCAGTTGCTTCTTTGGATCCTTCTTTGTCTGCTTTTAGTTCCTTCATCATTCTTAGCATGTCGCGACAGAGTGCTTGTACGATTTTCGATTCATCCCCTCTCTCCCCCGCGCTTTCTTCATCATCATGCTTCTTCCCTCTAGAGGATGTCTTGTTCTCGCTTTCAATATCCATCGCATGGTTGTATGCTTCAGCGTACGAGGATGGAGGTACTACCTTGAAGTTCTTACGTAGCGAGGGAAGCAGCCCTTCGATAAACCATCTCTTCTTTAAACCATCTGATGGTTGTGATTCTAGTTTCCCCAACAGGTCTTTTAATTTCTGGTTGTAAGTTCGTACACTTTCGTTCTTCCCTTGTTTGCTGTTGTAAATCTCGGCCACAATTTCACTGTCGTCTCTCAACAGTTTGAATTCGTCTTGAAATGCCTACTTCAACACCCTCCATGAAGCTTTATGTGTTTGGTCCAACTCCGAGTACCAGTCAATGGCACTGTCTTGGAGTGTCATCAGAAATGCTTTCAGCCAGTTATCCTGGTCATCTTCTCCACTCGCTATCCAAATTGTCTTGCACGTCTTGCAGTGTCGTACTGGATCCTCTGACCCATTCCCCGTAAACTTCGGCAACTTTTGTCGTTCTGGAGTCACCATCCTGCCCCGCTGTCCTCCCTGTGTATTGCACTTGACTGGACTAGTTTCCCCGATACGTTCCGGTGCGTCACTTGCACTCTCGACCACGTACGAGTCACTCTTTTGTCCCCTGTCAGCGTCCTCTACACCTTGGGTTTCCTGGGCTCTGCTTCGGTGCTCTCTTTGCCAAGGGGTCTTGGGCTCAGATCTCCTTGTCCTCCTCCGTCGTCGTCCGATATGGACAACTCCTGAAAGCGTTGGATACTATTCTCAAGTTCACCACTCGAGTTTTCCTCATTTTCTTGGTTTTTATGTTTTTCTACATATGGGGTGACGAATGGTTCCTCGTCCCTCCCTTCCACAGAGCTTTGATGTGCTTTACTAAATCTCAGCCGCCGGTTTTCTTGCTCTTGTATTCTTAATGATCGCCGAATTCTTTCTTCCTCCGCTTCGTGCCCGAATGGTACTCGATTCTTGTCCTTGTTCAGCCGTACGGGCATTTATAGGTCTTTCACGCAATCATTGTTGGTTGCCAGAGGTACGTCTCCGGCTAGTGTCTCGTTCCTCTTCTTCCCGTTTGGTTCGTTCCTCGTACCGCTGCAAGATTTGCTGCCTTCAGCGTTCCTGTTCCTCTTCCGCCCGAAGGTCTTGTAGGATGATAGAGTGGCGGGCCAACAATCTTGGCATGCAGTGGAGAAGGTGATCAACCTCGTTGTTCACTTCGAATCGATCCCAAACTACTGCCTCAGGAATTTCTCACCTGAGGGCTTACCTCCGTACGTGATCTCGTAGGGATATGTTCCAGAGATTTGTCAAATCCGGTGTTAAGTTGTCCTCTCTTTCTTCATTCGTTACTATGGGTTCCTCTTCCGGTCGGCCCATTACGCTACCATCGTAACGAGTGCTTCCCTGGTCCGCTTAGGCAACGGCGCCAAATGTTTACCTCGCGGAATGTTTATATCAACGTACAACGTACACAGGAAGTAAATGGAACTATATGTAACACATAACACAGAATCATGAAGCATGCTAGTATCATAAGACGTTTGTATTCATTTCCAGTAAATATCACCATGTACAATCACAAAGTATTTTATGTACTATCGATCATGGAATCATAATAATAATGACAATAGTAGTAATTCTCCCGACTACAAAACAAAGTACATATAACGTTCGACGGTTGGTTGCGACAATAGTAGTAATTCTCCCGACTACAAAACGGAGTACAAATAACGTTCGACGGTTGGTTGAGCAACCAACCGTCATGACGTTCCATAACAAACCGCTACAACTAATCGGGACTTAATTACCCAAAAGTACATGCCAACAAATATTCCCACTAAGACTATAGTTTTATTGCATTATAATAACTTGGCTGACTATGGCCGACTACGCTAAGGATATTTAGCCACTTACAAAAATGAGTCCACAAGTTAAAAATGGCATATTCCTCCCACCTGTCATGACCTCATTACAATCCATTCACCAAATTAGACATTCTATTTTGGTTCCATTATCTCCAACCAAACATACCTCATGATGTGTCATAACACACATCATAAGTTGGTCTACAAGTGCAACTCGCCCTCACAGCTCTTTTATGTGTCCAACACAATTTTACATTTTGTATCTAAAAGGCCCAACTTCCAAAGGCTATAACATTTGATCTGAGAGGCCAATTGGGTCTAGTGTTTTTAAATTGTAGAGCTTGAAGAGACCTATGCAATAGGCACCCTTGAAAGCAATGTCAAATACCTAAAACATTTATTTTGGTAAAACTCTATAGCCCAAAAATTGAGTATTTTTCTATTTTATAGCCTGAAAATTGCACTTTTTGTAATTTTATGATTAGGAGCAAGGTTGATGCAACCTTTCCTAACATTACAAGTGCAAAGATGATTATGGCAATTGTGAGTGGCAATGCAAATGGATGAGTGGGTTACAAATAGGGTGTATTTATGATTCCATAAGGAGAATGAGAGGGGTTCCAAGGCTCACACACCCCTTTCTTCTATTTGTTTTTGAAAAATATGACCCTATTTTCTTTTTGATTAAAAAGAGGAGAGGCACCTAGCATCCCTAGGATGGTTTGGAGATGTCACTGACATCCTCTGCCATATTATGGCAGCCAAACATCCTTGAGATGCCTAACCTCATCAAATGGTGTTCCAAAGGCACATCCCTAATTTCCCTAAAAAAGTCACTTTCTCCACCATCGCTATGTCCCAAAGACTAAGGTGGAGACAAGGATGCTTGGTGGGGGTGGAAGAGGGGGGGAGAGGGGGGAATGCATCCCCATGTATCCTTAATCTAAAATCCCCATCAGTCAACACCATAACATAATGCAAATTCATGCACAAATTGATACTCATGAATTGCATAAAACAGTGTGACATTCCTTCTCTTTGATAAGGAATGATATATCTAAGGGTTGTTCTAAACTCCACTTGCAAAATACCATAATAGCAGTTCATTAAGGTACCTCGAGGCATTTCTCTTACAAATAACATAACTTTCTTCATCTTTATTTCCATACTTGGACCAAATAACTATTTTCCAACCAAATACTTAATTAGCACCATAAGAAATAGCGATCTTGGGAATGTGTTTCCATTTTCTAATAAGCCCATTACATTCATTTCCTGATTAATGGGTATATTGGACCTTCTTCCTGCCATCTTACAAGCCAACAATCAAATTTTGACATGAAGGCTAGTAGCAAACCAACTCTCCCTGAATTTCAGCTTTGTAACAGATTACAAACTAACTACACATTAAGTTGCAAGATGCAGCCATTGTTTCTACTTGCCAATTGCCACCTACTTCAAAATTGTTTGTATGACATGGTGTGGAGCAACATCTAAATCGTCCTCACTCAAATATGCATTTCAAACATTTGAAGCCTTTGTTCCAATTGCCTAGCCACTCCTTTTCAAAATTTTGCAAATAGTCACCTAATCCACACAAACTAAATCATCTTTTTTTCAAGATGCATATCTTGTTTAAGTACAAGGATTTTCTATTCTCACACTCTTTGCTCCTCCAATATTACTCTTCAAATCCAAAATTTGTGTAGCAATGACCTCCTCTTGTTCAATTGATACATTGGCAGGCATTGCAATAGCTCCTCTAAGAATCTTCACCACTTCAATATCGACTAGACAAAATCCAACCATACCCATATATTGCTATTAATAATTTTTCTTGCATCGATTAGAAATGTGGACAAGTTATTCCCAAGCCCAACAACCTTACAGACTTATCACGCTCTCTAATATCTTTGGGCCTTGTTACCACAGTTTTAGTCATTCCTCAAAAACTTGTCTTCTACCAATTTTGGCTAGAGTCTTATGTTGGCAGCATTTCGATCAGTTATCATAACCATGTTGTGTTAGATTTAGGATCAGAAAATGCAACACATAAGACAATGAACACAACAAGATACCCTAGGAAAACCCTCCTACTCGAGGGAGAAAAAACCCAGCAAATATATCTCTTATATATTGAAGGAATAAGAGCAGAAATCTGCTTACAACTCAGGCCCAACACAATGCCGAATTTGATACAATGAATAATAGCACCTCTCCTAGATGCAAAGATACAAATGAATATAATTCTCCTTGAAATCGGTCTGCTGCTACAAAATGATGATCTGCTGCTACAAGATGATGATCTGCTGCTCAAGTATGAACTTCTTCTAGGAATGCGAATTATGATGAATGAACTTGATGATCAAATGAATGATCATCACCTTGTATTTATACAAAACTAGGTGACTCTTCATTTGCGTTGGCCTCTTTTAAGAAACAAGGTGACTCTTCATAAAATTATTACATATAGCAAGTCCGACTTGCCTTGGTATTAATTATCCATCATTTTTAAATTTGACGGAAAGATATCTCCCACTGCTATAACATCAACATGTTGGTCATCATCTGAGTTTCTAAAACTTTTCCATTCTCCACCACAATGGTCAATTTCAAGCGTTGTATTGTCTTATCATGTGGCAGTGTTTGTTAAAGTTATCTGAACTTTTGTAAGTCTCGCTTTGGTCGTTGCCTAAATCATTTTGGCGTTTCTTTGAGTTTATGTAACTTTGGCGGTCTTCAACCAAGCTAGCAAAACTCTCTCTTTTGCTACCACAAAGATAATGAAGGTTTCAAAGATATCATAATGCATCTATTAAAGTGTTGGCAGTATTTCACATTGGTTATAAAACTCGCAGCAGTCTCCGCCAGAGTTATATGAACTATCTATTTTGCCAATAATGTAGCCATCACCACTTCAATATTGACTAGACAAAATCCAACCATACCCATGTATTGCTAACAATAATTTGACTTTCTTGCATCGATTAGAAATTTGGACGAGTTGTGCACAAGCCCAACAACCTTACAGACTTACCAAGCTCTTTAATATCTTTGGGCCTTGTTACCACAGTTTTAGCCATTCCTCAAAAACTTGTCTTCTACCCGAATTTAGGCTAAAGTCTTATGTTGGCAGCATTTCAATCAGTTATCAAAACCATGTTGGTCATCGCCCAAGTTTTTAAAACTTCGCCATTCTTCGCCACAATGGTCAATTTCAAGCGTTGTATTGTCTTTTCGTGTGGCAGTGTTTGTTAAAGTTATCTAAACTTTTGTAAGTCTCACTTTGGTCGTTGCCCAAGTCATTTCGACGTTTCTTTGAGTTTATGTAACTTTGGTAGTCTTCGATCAACTTAGCAAAACTCTCTCTTTTGCTGCCACAAAGATAATGAAGGTTTCAAAATATCATAAAGCGGCTATTAAAGTGTTGGTGGTATTTCACATTGGTTATAGAACTCACAGCGGTCTCTGCTAGAGTTATATGAACCATAGAAGCATAAATCTGCAAAAAATCGCAGAAATCGCGATTTTTATAAAATCGTTGTTGTTCCCAATTTTTTCCAGCATAAAATCGCGATTTTTTGGGCTGCGTTGACCGCCCAAAAAATTGTTGAAAATCGGATATAAATCACGTTAAAATCGTGAAAAAAATGGCAAAAAATCGCAAAGAAAATGCGAACCCTAAAAGCGCTGAAATTACCCTAAAAAACACACGTTTTTTAATAAATACGGGGTCGCCAATTAATTTACTCATTGCTTGCGACTGAGACAACACGCGAAATTGAGGTTGGATGCATTTTTGGCCGCCGAAACGAGACGTGACTAAAGGTTGGACACGCGACTGGAGGTTGGACACGTTTTTTGGCCGTGACCAGGTACTTCGCTTTTCCTGTGATTAAAGGTTGGACCTTTTTTTTTGCTTCTGTATTTTTTTTTCCTGATATTTAAATTTTATACATTTATGAAAATGAATAAAATGATTTAAGTACTGTTGTGACCTATTTCACACATCGCCCCATCGCAAATGGGGACCCCCAAGTTTGGTTCCGCCCTCTGCGCAACGTCTTTGAGAGTCTTTAATTTGGGTAAATTCTGAAAGTCAATCTGGCTAAGTTGAGATTCTGAACCCGTTTTTGGGCCTTAACGTCATAGAAGTGCTTAGAAGACCCGGTAGACGAAGATCGCCATTGCTTTCAGTCGTTTCTGACACTTCCTATTTTTTAGGGAATCTGCTTTTTTGCTTTTTGCTTTTTTGATTTTTGGCATTTTTAGGCCATTCTGGAGTCCCTATTTTTTAGGGATGCTTTTTGCTTTTTCTATTTTTGGAAAGTTTCTATTTTGGGAAAAGTTTCTATTTTTGGATCCCACAAAGCAGAAAATCAACACGTCTCCAGAAAACAAGAAAATCAAGGCAAAATGTAAAAAGTTTGAAAATTGGAAAAGAATTTTTGAAAAATGCTTAAGTCTGAGAATGGCGCCATCAAGAAAGAAGATGGCATGAAGAAGCCAAAGTCCGCCCAAGATGCTTGGAAGAGGCGCATGGCACAAAGAGGCTGAAGTCCGCCCATAAGCATGAAGGTTGCCAAGTCCGCCCTTGGCATGAGGGTCTCAAAGTCCGCCCAGCAAGATAGGAAGTGGCTGAGGCATGATGAAGTCCGCCATATGGAAAGTGGCATGAAGGAAGCCAAAGTCCGCCCTTGGCACAAGGAAGTCAAAGTCCGCCCCTAGTAAAAAAATGGCATAGGACTCATGAAGTCCGCCCAGCCTTAGAAAAAAATGGCATAAAACTCATGAAGTCCGCCCAGCCTTAGAAAAAATGGCATAAAACTCATGAAGTCCGCCCAGTCTTAGAGAAAATGGCATGAAGAACATGAAGTCCGCCCCAAGAAGTGTGGAGAAGGGTAAAACATGAAGGGGTGCGCTCCAAGGTGTTTGGAAAGGGGTAAAATTGCAAGATAATTCATTGAAAATTGAATTAAATGATGGAAACAAGTGAAATTTTCCATTGGACAAGGCACAAATAAAATTCGCCATGGCAAGGAAAATCTAAGACCAATGGATGATAAAATACGCCATAGGCAAGGAATTATAAGACATTCGCCCAACTCTTGAAGAGAAAATTATCCTAAGGCATGAAAAACGGAGAAATGTCTAGAAGAAGAAGAGGTTTTGGCCGGCATAAAAATCACACCCCAGCACAACGGAAGTGAAATTTTTTGGCACAAAATGAAGAGTGCTTGGCAGAGCAAACATGAAGTCCGCCCCTCTCAGCTTGGAAAATTCCTAAAGCGCTAGTAAAAAAATGGCAAAGTGGCAGAGGTCTCCAGGTTCGCCCAACCCAGAAGATGAATCGTTCGGCTAAAATAAAAATGTCCAGAAAGGTCAAAACTCCGCCTAGAGAATTAAAATTTGGCAGATGAGCTATTGAGCACATTTTGGCTAGGCAGACAATTTAAAAAGAGATATTTTTCCTCTGAAGAACGAAATTAGCCATGTATCAAGATTAAACGGGTTGAAATTTTAAATATTTTAATATTTTTAATTATTTTCCTGACACTTAGGGAATTTTAATTAAAAATTCAAAATCCGGAGATTATTTGGAAGATTAAACTAGTCTGCCTTAGATAAATTTAACTTTGCCATGATTGGAAGATTTAAAATGCGTTGGAAAAATAATTTTGGACAATTAATTTAAATATATTTTCCAACACTTAGTCAATTTTCCTTGAGAAAATTCGAAAATCTCAGCAGAGATGGCACAGAGACGAAAGTTAGAAACTTGCCTCGATAACTAAAAGTGAAATTAGAAGTTTGCTAATCCGAGGAGAAAACGTTTCTAAAAATTGGAAGAAAATCAAAAGAAAGAAAGCAATGCCTTGAAGAAAATCGCACTTCTCAGCCATAAAATGAGTTTCGGCAACTCATTTCTTCACAAATTCCGGCTAAGAAGCAACTATCTCTCTCGAATCTTCAGGAAATCATTCGCGAAAGAAAAATTCATTATTGTGAGAATCAAGATAGGATTTTCTTATTGACAGGCGTGATTTTTGAGAGAAGTAATTTATTTCTTTGCTGAAATCGTACTTCCAGCATATTGGCACATTTCTACTGGCAGATTTTCTGAATTTTTAAATTCATCTGCAGCCACAACACGATCTTCGAGGTTTGGAAGTTAGTTTACAATGTATTTGCACTGTGTTTCTATCTTCTACTTCGTTTCCGGCACGAATTTCATTCATGATGGACGAATTTAATTACTTTCAGCTTGCTTTTTGACAGAAATTTTAATTTAATAAGGCTGAAAGTGCGATTTGCCCAAGCTACACCCCGAAACTCATTAAATTTAAATAATCTTGTATTAATGTTAAGTGTGTTGTGCTTGCAGGCTGCCGATCGATCAAGGAGAAATATCCAGGCAGGCACAGATGAAGTTTGCAAGTAAAGGATCGCAGCCAGAGACTAGAATAAAGTCTAAATGGAAAAATGTCTCAGACACTGATCTTGGCCACGTCGATCTCGTGGAATTTAAAAAGAGGGTATATGGACATAACGGACCCTTACCAACGCCTGCAGCTAGAAGGATAGTGAGAAATGGCATATTTCAAGCTGCCGGATTCCAGCCTGCACTTTGCTGTGTTGAACTGATGGTGGAGTGTGCACTTCACTATGATGCTGAGTCAAGGCGGATTGTGGCGCCTGATGGGAGAGTGTTGGCACATCTGACAGAGGTGGCCATTCAGGAAGCCTTCGGCATTCCGGCATATCCTAAAACCGTCTACAAGACCAAGGAAGATGCTCAGAAGTTATATGACAAAAATCCTGGTCTTTGTGCCGCCAACCTTAACAAATCTTGGCTAGACAAGCCTAGACCGTCCGTTAAGAAGATGCCCAAGAAGTTGTTGCGCACGGACTTCAAGGAGGACTATGGAGATATTATTATCTTGCTGAACAGAGTGGCAGGCAATCCCTCGGGAGCACCCTTTGAGCCGTGGATGTATTACTTCATTGAGGACCTCACAGAAGGTGTCAAAATGTTCAACTGGGCGAGGATGATAAGCAATAATCTTCACCACCAGCTTATCAATCTAGAGAAGACCAAAACGTTTTATATGGGTTCTTACGTCGTCTATATGTTGGCCAGAACTTACAGATATGCAGGCTTGATCTGCAAAGGCACAGTTGGCAGTAAGGAGAACGAGCTAAAACCTTATGACTGTTACCCACAACTCCAGCTGAGGGAGAAGGCGCATTTTAGGCGAGCCCACGACGCGTTCCTGATGTACATCACCAGGATACTCCAGGGAGGAACACATCAGCGGCTAACACACGAGGCCAAAAGCCTAATCAGTAAATATGGGTCTTGGTTCATCCAATATCCAAGATTTACCTATATCAGAATCCAGGGATTCACCGGAAGCCCGTACCGTCTGCCCATCTTCCCCACGAACAAGATGGTCCTACTCGAAGTGTTGAGACAGTTAGAAGAATTCCAAGGCCTTCAAAGAGCAAAGCAAAAGGCGGCAGTTACTTTTCCCTTCTTTATAGGGAACATGCTGGAGTCGTGTCCGTCATCACAGGCAGCTGACAGTGCCAGAATCGAGATACAGCATTACCCTTTCTCTCCATATCCGGCTAGAAATCACTACGACCCCCATCACCACATCAAGACGGTGGATGGAAGGAGATACAAGCATAGGGTCGAACTGGAGGACTTTTGGGCAAATGCTGCGGACGAATTTGAGGTCAGACGGAGGATGTGGTCCCGATTGCCTCTCAGCTTGATCAGGGCAACCGAATTTTGTCACGTGCCAGATCAGTTGGAAGAGGACGAGAATCAGACGCAACCGCGCTTCGATGAGAATTCAGCTTTGCCCGCTGTCCAGTGGTCAGAAGCAGAGCATGCTGACTTGAACGTCTTGATGAGGCCTGTCATCAAGTTTACTCAGTGGTGGGTTGATCAACGAGTTCAAGAATTAAGGCGCCAGAAGATAACCCTAACCTATGACATGCTAAGCGAGGCAGAGTCTTATTCTTCCAATGCGGGAGCATCACAGGACCTCCCAGTGATAGAAGCCACCACGTCTAGGAAAAGAAAAGAAATAGCTGCAGGCAAAGAGCCGGTCCAGAAACAGGTAAAGATGAAACCTTCTCAATCGGCCGCCTCCAGAAATATTGAGGAGATATTGGCTACCGCCGATGCTTCACTGGCAGATATGAGGGATCCTTCTCCGATTCCTGAAAACAACG
The DNA here is from genome assembly GCA_007115665.2 of Sequoiadendron giganteum. Classification (NCBI taxonomy): domain Eukaryota; kingdom Viridiplantae; phylum Streptophyta; class Pinopsida; order Cupressales; family Cupressaceae; genus Sequoiadendron; species Sequoiadendron giganteum. The sequence goes on along the minus strand of CM021100.1, from coordinate 60,524,151 downwards.
CGGAGCTTCAGCCAGATGAGGATGCGCCACCTTCTCCCACGGGCACCGAAATATTGGAGTCGGATGACGACAATGTGGGCACCCAAGATGAGGATTTTCAGGAAGGGATGATTTCAGCCCTTAGGGGAATTGTAGACGTTCCTGATAGAGAAGGCGTGCCGGAGGAAGACGGTGTTGAGCAGCTTACGATCCCGGATTGGCTGAAGGAAAGGCTAAAGGTACAAGTGCCGGCAGATGAACCAGAAGAGGATGATACGGCAGACTTTTTGGCCAGACTGTCTCAAACCGTGGCCAAAAAGCGGCGAAGAAATTCTCCAGCATACAGAGAGACGAGGCCGGCAACAGGACAGTGCAAATCGCCGTGCCTACAGTGGACAAGCCGCAGGAGGATATGGCTCCACAGGATTACGCCATCACGACCATTGACTTGGGTCCAACCACTAAGGGCCAAGAAATGGAAGATTTGGACAATTCTGTGTCCGCCATCAAATCAAGGTTGGCAAAGGAGGTAGCCAAAAGGAAAGAGTGTCAATTAGAGATTGAGCGCTTAAGGGAATATATTCAGCACTTGATCAAGCCACTTGATCAGGACACTCTTCGCAGGAGGCCATTAAAGAGATAGAAGAAAACAGGCTCACGGTTTAGGAGGCCAAAGAATGGATAGCAGCCAAGGGGATTGAAGCTGAGGCATTCTTGGAAAGATTAACTTTGGTTTATGGTCAGGCCACTGCCTTGCTTTCTAGGTTGGCTGCTTTGGCGGAAATATGGGACAGCCTTCCAGACGTGCAGGATAGAATAATCCCTTGCCTTAGGATTCTGAAAGGAGTTCCTAAGCAAGAATTGATAGAGGGAGGCGTCATCGCAGCGGGAGCAGCCTATGACTTCCACACTTGGTATTGGGCCTTGACGGCACGAGGTGAAGTCCTGGAGAGGGTCAAGGTTGATAGTGTCAGATTGGAGGAACAGGTCAAGGAAGTTCAGGCCAGAATCCTCAACATAATTGCCGATGTCCTGGATAAGGAGGCGCTGCGAGAGAATGACCTGCAGTTGGAAGTTTTGAGAAAAAGTGTCCAAGAAAATATCTTCGACATCACTGGGCCCATCTTGAGGCAGGACTGGGCCAAATTGGCGAACTTCTTGAGCATCAGAGAGTCCTTTGAGAAGACTGAACCAGAGTGGGAGGAGACCTTCGCCAGATGCGCCGAGAGCATGGATGGGCTTGAATTCAGAATCGGCATGCTTCCGCAGGTTACCATGGACGAGGTTGCCTTTATCGTGTCCAGATTCGGCGAATACACAACAGCTCGAGAGGATCAGGATATAGTCCCTTGAAAATAGCTCCTATTGCCAACTCATTGCTGTTCACTGCCAGTTAACTAAAGTCATTTTGGGAAACCCTAATTAGGGTTTCGTTTGCTAAATCTTGACCGTCGGCTCATTTTCAATCTGAGCCATTTATTCCATTTATGAAACTCTATATAAACTCATTGACCCTCATTTGTATTTTGTGAAGTGAGTAATAAAAGATTGTTGCGACAAAACTATTTCCGTTTATAAAAGCTCTTGTGCATGATTTGCTAAGAACAACTTTTATTTTCAAGTAGTATGCAAGGTTGAATATTTCTCCTTCAACACTTAGAGTAGAATTAGAATAGCATTTCATTACATGTTGGTTAGATGAATGATAGATTTGATCGCAGTGGCGGATAAAATTTTGCTCATACTTTTGTCGAGTGGATGATTTGCATTTGACGTGTAAAGTTAGTCTGAGCCATTAAATCGTGGATGCTTAACTTCTGTTTGTTTCAATTACCGATTCAAATATGAAAATTCTTATCACTTCCGTTGAAGATTGCACCTGCTTCGCGTAGTTGTCCAAAGGTGGCGAAACGAAGTGTGGTTACCCATTTTGTCTACTCACTGCTGTCTCTTGAATTCTTAGGCGTAGTTTAGATCTCTAAACCCTTATCCTTTTTTATTTTTTTGGAAAATCTGAAGATACCCACCGAAAGAGCCTTCAAGGATAAAACCGTCTAAGTTTCAAACCCGCAAAAGAGAATTTCATGTAAGTCCCCTTGTGATTACCAGCAATCACAACGCCCACTGGCCTTATCCACATGTCAAGACCTGACCAAAGAAACCTTGGAGTTATTGTATTGTCTACTAGATTTTTGCAAGCACTTTTCAAGAGAGGATAAGAGTGTCCTTTGGGCATTTTTATTCTGTGTTTGGTGGCGTACTCAAAACACACACCAACAAGTACTATATTTAATATTATTAATTTATTAAATGTAATTATACACATATAAATATATATACTTATAGTTTATATATATTATTAAATTAAAATATAAATACATATGAATATATACAATTTTATGAAATATAGTATATTAAATAATTATATAAACTTATTAAATAATATTTTCTGAAATACAGCATATTATATAATTAAATAAATTTATTAAATAATATATTTAAATATTAAATAATTAAATAAATTTATTAAATAATATATTTAAATATTAAATTATTAAAGCTTTTTAGAGTGTACTCAGAAAGCACAAGTAATATAGATATAAAATGAAAATTTTAAAAAATCTACAATACATTTAGAGAAATTCAACAAGATTTTTACGAGTATATCAAATTCTCTATGACATCAAAATTTAAGTTTACAATTTCATAATTCATTGATTCAAAACATTTGAAAAAGCTTATTGTGATAAATAACATGCTAAGGAATTGAACTTTTTTACCTCCTTAGGTTTCAAAACATTTGAAAAAGCTTATTTTGATAAATAAAGTGCTTCAAAGTTTAGGCTGCCTTCATTTTACACAACAGCAATTATTCAACCCAAAAATGCATGCCAAAAATAAAGTAGTTTCTTTTCAGTTATTGTAGTTTCTTTTCAGTTACTCAACCCAAAAATGCACACCATTGTATAGGTTTGCATTTTGTTGATTTTGAAAAATTGCTTGAATTTCATATAGGTGTGCCTATATCAAGAGTAGCACTTTTGTTTTGAAAAATTCAGCAAGTCTTTGATCAAACACACTCGTACATTGGGCAGCATTCTCACTTTTTGATCTTTATTCATGCCTTTAAGTTTAAAGTTCAAAATTTTACATTGCCTTTGATGGCGAAGTAGGCTGAATTAAAAAGTTTATTGCAGATTTGATCATAATGCCACGTCAAAAAGACTTTGCATGGACACATTGTACTTCAGTTTCAGATACAACAAAGGTTAAATGCAACTGGTGTAAGAATGATATCAACGGGGGCATTTATCGTTTCAAATGGCACATGGCAAAGGAGTCGGGAAATAATAGCACTCCTTGTATAGCATGCCCTGCAGATGTCACTCACCAGGCACTGCAGGCTCTTCATGCAATTCCTAAGAACAAAGCAAAAAAGGCAAGAACCAGGGTTGAAATAGGTTCTAATTCTACAAATAGTAGAGGGAATCAAGGTCACAATGAAAGTGCAAGTGAGTTTTTGAGGGAATCAGGGTCAACACATTCTTCTACAACGCATGGCCCAAACACAGGTGGAGGAAACATTAATGCTTTCTTTGCACCTCGTACTACACCAGGATCACAAACCACTTTGGAGAGTACAGGGTGGAGGAAGAATGTCCATGAACAAGCAAGGAAGGCAATTGGAAACTTTTGGTACTACTCTAGCTTGTCATTTCATGTTGCTAGATCACCATATTGGCAAGGTATGTTGGATGCTATTGCAACTGCAGGTCCCGAGTTCAAAGCCCCATCTTAAGAGACATTGAGAGTTGGTATGCTCAATGATGCAGTACGGGATGTTACAGATGTTGTTACAGAGCATAAACTAGAGTGGGCAAAGACTGGTTGCACCATAATGCCAGATGGATGGACAGACAGAAGGAATCGAACCCTCATTAACTTCCTTGTCTCTTGTGAAATTGGCACTAAATTTCTAAAATCTTTGGATGCATCGGATACTATCAAATCTGCAGCTGCATTGTTTGAGATGTTTGATTGTGTGGTACAAGAAGTTGGACCACCAAATGTGGTTCAATTTATTACAGACAATGTTGTTGCTTGTGTAGCTGCTGGTAGACTCTTGACAGACAAATACCCCTCTATATTTTTTACCCCATGTGCAACACATTGCCTTGATCTAACCCTTGAGGACATTGGAAAACTTGAATGGGTTAAGGAGGTATTGCAAAATGCCCACAAAGTTACAAAATTCATTTATAATCACCCGAGGGTTTTGTGCATGATGCGTACTTTCACAGAGGACAGGGAGTTGGTTTGACCAGGGGTGACAAGATTTGCAACACACTTCCTTGCACTACAGACTCTATGCCAACAAAAAATGAATTTGAAACGAATGTTTGTTTCAAATGAGTGGATGGAGTCTGGCTTCGCAAATCTAGTAGATGGCATAGATGTGGCAGACTATATGTACTCTTCTACTTTTTGGGATGCAACTGAACAAGTTTTAGAGTTTTCAGAGCCTCTAGTAAAAGTCTTAAGACTAGCGGACGGGGATAAATCCCCCATGGGTTATTTGTATTGAGGCCATGGATAGGGCCAAGGAGGTGATGAGGGGTAGGATGCAAAATGACAGGGACAGGTATATGCCATTATGGAACATAATTGATAGAAGATAGGATCAACAGATGCATTCTCCTCTCCATGTTGCAGGATACTATCTTAATCTGAGTTTGTTCTATAACCCTTCATTTAGACGTGATGATGGTGAGGTAACACAGGGCTTGTTCATGTGCATGGAAAAAATGTTTGATACCAAAGAACAATTACAGGCAGCTATGGGAGAGTTAGCAACATACAAGCAAGCAAGGGGTTTTCTCTCATCTATGGCCGCCATCGAAGGCAAGAATACCTTGTTACCAGGTAGACTCTATAAACTTGTGGTAGTCTCTCTATTTTGTGGACATGATCATTAAGTGTTAAGATTATTTTAAGATATTCTTACATGATATCATCTCCATGTAATGTGTTTTTGCAGCACAATGGTGGGATTATTTTGGTCATGAAACCAAAAACCTTAGATGGATGGTGAGACACATTTTGAGCCAGCCATGCAGTTCATCCGCCTGTGAGCGTAGTTGGAGTGTTTTTTAACACATACACTCCAAGAAACGCAATCGGCTAACACAACAACGGATGAACGACTTAGTGTTTGTTCACAACAACCTCTGCGAAGCTGAAGAAAGCTCAAGGTTAGACTTTCAATATACTTTCAATTAGTTGAAATTGTATTCATTATCTTATTCACTTGTAAGGCCAAGACTAATTTCTAAATGCACAAAAACAGGTACTATTGAGGATGACGAGCCAATTGACCTCGATGAGATTGATCCAGAGAATGATTGGATTGCTGATGATTTTTCTTATGACTCTGAAGATATCGAGTTACTACAAGAGGCTCAAGTGCCTAGTCACATGTTTGAACATGTGCCTAGAAGCACTAGAGGAGGAGCTTTATTATCAGGACCTGCTGCCCTCTAGCGTAGTTGTCATTGGCTACATTTGATTTTTCTAACTTTGTACTTAGATTAAAGGTTGACTTTGTACTAAGTTATACAATATATTGAAATTGACATTTTGCCATATGTCAACATCTTCTTATTATCTATTAAGTATATTTTGTGCAATGCATTGATGCAATGTAATCAGCAATATGAATATAAACAAAAAGGATCTAATTTCTACAATTCACAAGTTAAAATCACTATTTTATTTGCTCTCTATATCTCTATGCTATGGAAATGACGTTAAGTTAAAAAAAAAAAGTAGGTTTTGACTATTTTTCTACATTTTTATATGTTTTTTTACAAATCCGATTTTTTCCCAATTTTTTCACGATTTCTCAAAAAATCCTGATTTTTTGGTTTGCCAATTTTTTCCCCAAACGATTTTTGCTGCTATGGTTCAGACTATGGTTTGGACAAAGAAATTTGCCCCACCCATTCTCAAATGGTTGGGTGTATGACATGGGGAAATTGGTAGTTCCCAATGTGTTTCTTGATGTGGATTTGCTCAGGGTCGTGGCTGCAAGGTATGATCCTGTCGCACGGGTGGTTAGGGACAATGATGGAAGGGTTCTGCTAAGTATTAACAGAGAGGAATTTCAACAGGTTTTTGATTTGTCTGAATCTAGTGAATTTTTAGTCCCTATTGAGCTTGAAGAGATGAAAAAGGAATATGGGAAGATTAAACCTCTCTTTAGAATTAAGATGCTCCCACCTCATTTGGCCAAGGCAGGAGGTTCAAGAGTTCATATCAGCCCTAGTGATCAAGAGCCTTTTAAACTGGATAATTTTGCCAAACACTTCCTGGCTACCTTTTATTCACTGTGCCAAATATTGGGATTTAGCCCTAACACTGTGATGCTAATAGCATTCGTGTTCATGGGGTGCAGATACAACATCCAAATTTCTCTATAGTTTATGATTTTGCTTCTTTCCTGGCCAACAAAATACATAAAGGGTTAGTGAAGCTACAGCAAAATGATACAAGCACACCTTTTTATTGGTATTCTATGCTCATGTATATGTTTTTGTTCAAGAATGTTGACTTCTTCTCCGAGAAAATGAAATTGAATAGATTTGTCAATGAAGAAAGGCTACCAGTACAAGTTTGGACTGTTGGCCTTTCATATAACAGAGAAAGTGCCAACTATGTGCAATTTGACAACCGTTTTGCTTCAAGATTAAGAGCAAGATTGATGGTGAATTTACCCAGGGTTCCTGTGGATTTGCATGATTTTCTTAGGCCCAAGGAGAGGAGACCTGATTGGAAAATTTGCCATAACTAGGGTGATATCATCCCATATCCAGTCAGCACTGTTTTGAGGGTGTATGGCTTTCAAGGGACTCCACACATCCTGCCTTATAATGTGCCACCAAGGATCGGATTTGTTGAGGTCATGTGGCAAATTGGCTGCATTCATGAAGACAACCTCACTGGAAAGGGTAAAGGGACCTTCTATTCTGACTACACACTAGTTTCTGATTTTGTTATTACAAAAGGAGGTTGGGTGCACTTTGGCAAACTCTTTGATTTGTACAATTTAAGTTTCGGTCCTAGGAGACAATGTGACCATGAGGGTTTCTTCGCTTTGTTTAAACAGAGAATAAAGGGAGCAAAATTTGTTCATGAGTTCAATTTCCTTGAGGACCTGATTAGGAATAATTTTGACTTGAATAGGCAAGAATTAAATAAAGAAAAATGGGTTGCCTATGATAAGTTGTTGGCTGTTGTACACAAGATGGATCTAAAATATGATCCATTAATGGAATTCACTCCTTTCCATGAGAAAATTGATTTTTTGATGGAGAATTTCAAGTAAATCATGGACATTCTAATGACAAAGAAAATCAATCTGGGGTTGGATTTGGGTAAACAGGAATAAGCTGCAAGGCCATTAGAAGATAGGCCAACTTACCAACCTCAAGAAAACAAGCCCATTTATAGGAGGGTAAGGGATGATAGTGATGAAGAAGAGAAAGATAGAAAAGGAAAAGGGATAATGGAGCAGGAAAAGCCACCAAGATCACATCTCAATCCACCAAGAGCTATAAAGATAATTGATCTTGAGTCATCACCAGATAGGAGTCCTTCACCGCCACCATCATCGCCAACTCCCAAAAGGCAAAGAATTGAGCAATCCCAGGAGGATGTGGGGGAAGAAATTATTGTTACAGACCAAGACCTGCAAATGGGCATGCCATCCCCTCCATGACCAGTTGAATTGGTCTTGTCAGACTTGGATATAATGGGCAAGTGTGTACAGGATGCAAGAATGGAAGCTTGCAAGGAATTCTTAGATGATGATACTTTTGTAAAAACACCGGCCTTCTTGCAATTGGTATAGAGGATGAAATTGGGAGAATACCACGACAAGTGCAAGGAAAGAAGAGCTCAGAGGCTTGACAAGTCAGATGATGAAAATGATAATGAGGTGAAGGCCGAGGTGATGAATGAATTTAAGAAAATCACTCCAAAGGAAGGGAGAAAATTAGTTAATCAAGCTGGTGTCTTGATCTTACCTGAGCGCGATATTGTTGATGCAGTGGCTTTTAATGATGTTTTGAAATCCAAGCATGCCCTCCAGAATTCTGAAGAAGTCAAGGCAGCACTGCAAGACTTTGCCTTTAGTGAAGAGAATGAGACCCTGGCAATATGGGCTTTGGCCCCAGAGGGAAGAAAGCCAAGCATAACAAATATTAACCCTAAATTGAGGGGAGGGTTAATAATAAAAAGAGCTTCAGAAACTTCAACAACAGAGGCTACAAGTTTAACTGTGAATGTGGCCAAATTGGCACAAAAGACAACCGAAAGAGAAGAAGCTAAAAAAAGGAATTATATGGAGAAGTGTAATTTCATGATTGGGAAGTATAATAAGATGCAGCAAAGGAATATTGAGCTGCAAACAGAGGTGGAAAGGTTGAGGTACAGGCAGATAGGGGCATCATCAGGTGCTCCTATGATTAAATCATTACCATCTATTGTTTCCACACCAATGTCTCCCACTAAGACTCCTGCCCTTAGTTCAACATTGGAACCAATTGAGGAGGAGCTAGAGTGCTCTGTTGATCCAACAAAGAAGCAATTAATGCACAAAATCACAGGACTAGAAAATTCTTTGAAGAATAGCGAGGAGAGGGCAACTCTAAGGCAAAGGGAAATTGTCACCACAATTTTGCAGCACTTAAATGCAAAAGTTGATAGTAGATTGCCAAGTGTACATTCTTCTTATTCTTTATTAGTGGGTGCAATAAAGAATTTAGATAGGGATCAGGAAGTGGCAATACCATTGATTGAGAAATGGATCCCTAGGGCAAATGACTTAGATATAATGTATAAAGCCTCAAGATTCGATGTTAATAATAGGCCACAATCATTGAGACCTACTCAAGTATTGGTTAAATCACTGCAAGGTTTTCAAGCCTTACCAGATGACTTGAGTAGGAAGATAAGGGAATTGGTGAAGAGTTTTGATGATTGGAGTGATACATTGTTGCCTAATATAATTGATGAGCAAGGTAATATCGGGTCTCTTCAACAGTGGAAGAATCAGGCTAGTAGGGTCATTAATACCCAAATTGTTTTAATTTGTGATGACTTGGATTTAGATCTACTAGAGAGTTGCATGGACAAAATCATCAGCACCAGTTCTTTTCTTGAGTCTTTTGAAATTGAGGCAAACCAGGTGGCAGTTAAATATACACCCTACAGAGCTAAGGTATATGAATTAATCAACTTCAATTGGCCAAGTGATGAGGAATACTAGCGATGGGTGGACACATATTTGACTGAGGAATAAAGGCGGGAGTAAATTGCTAACAGTTAATTAATTAACTATTGCAGTCATAACAATTCCAAGTTTTGTTTTTGATGGCAGTTTAAAAGCATGTGCTCTTGAAGATTCGCTGCTATGTCAAACCATCCTCAATGGGCGAAATGGGACGAACAAGAAGATTCTCTAGGGGAATATATGTTGTAACTGAATTTTGAAATGTCACAAAACAGTCCAATTGGCTGGTGACGTGTACTTTCTGGCCTGATGCTTGTTTGCTCCTTCATTTTCTTTAAGAAGGATTTCAAGGCCAGAAGTACGAAGTTAGCAAGTTAGAAATCTGTGTTCAAGTCTAGGTGAAGTTGCAAAGCAATTGTAAAGTCTGGTAGTTACAAAGGAAATGCAAATTAAGTTCTGAGTTATTTTTGTTATAGGTTTTGAATTCATGGAGATATGATGTTGTATAACAGTACTAGCATTTGAATCAGATCTATAAATCCAAGCTCATGTCTCTCTTGTGTACAAGTGTATTTGAATTTTGAATAAAATGATCAAGGGTTATTTTGTTCATCTCACTGTTGTGGTGTATGCAATTCTTGTTTTAGCTTTAATTCAAAGAATTAATTAAAATGCTTAAATGAGATTGTAGGTTGATATGTTTTGTACAAGGATCTGATAAGTAGTATTGAGTTAGGGTTACATATTGGTGATATTGTAAGGCAATATTATCAAAGATCTTATATGCTACGAGTTGAATCTGTTATAAACCCTTAGGTATTTGTGAATCTGACTCCTCCAATGGAAATAAGGCACTGATCTAAGTTGCATCTGTTTTTGTGATTCAGTATTTGTTTATTAACACCCGGAGCTTGCTACAAATTGAGAATTAATGAATACCTTTTACTTTTAAGTATTGTTTGATTATCTCACGATCCAAATGGTTGATAATTATTGATGAACAGCCAATTCTATTCAGTTTTGTCTCGTTTTGTTAAGCTATTAAGTGAGATTATCTATTATTGTTAATGTTGTTTATATTAATGGTGCAAAGGTTATAAACACATTATGGGATCACCCTCCCAGGTCTTGCAGAGCCCAAAGTGTAGGAGGTCTTTAAAATCCTCGTCAGTTGGTCCAGGTCCTTCGAGCTGCCCTTGATTGGAAGATCAACCTGGTTACAAAAAACACAACCAACAGTCCCCTCATGTTTTTGAATTCACACCAAGCTCCCAAACAAAGGCCTTAAATAGACTTCATATATTCAACAATTTCATCTCATTGTTACATATAAAAGGGGATTTGGCAATTTCTCCACCTCTCCTCTTTCTTCTTGCACATATGTACTTGTTATATTTTGATGCAATTGAGTATATTCCACAAATAAATATTTAGTAATTGTGTATGCTGTATATTTAAGGTTACGGTTATGTGGCAGCCAATATACAGCATACACAAGTCTGAGTCAGTAATTAGTAGTTGAGACAGGCTTATACTAGTAAGTAAAGGGTTTAACCTACCCTCAAGGTTACAGCCCAGAACAGGCCTTCGCTCAATTATTAATTTGCCTCATGTATATACAGGATGATGAAAGGCACTTTGAAGTGGAAAATAGAGATAAATTCCAACTCAAAAGATAGCACAAAATGGCATTGTTCTAGTATCATCATGAAATTCTTATTTTTTCTCTGTTATATATTCTGTCTAATGTCAGTGGACTAGGATGATATCAACATGTGCTTGAATGAATTTATTATTATTAATTTAAGCAAAGATTGAATGCATCATTCCAAAAATAGTATTTGGATTCAAAGTCTTTAATGCACAAGTATCGAGAAGTCAGAGAATGCCAATTTGATCGACACTAACCTCCCTTGACAAGTGATTTGCATTTGATTTCTTTGACCAGCAATTTTGACTTAATGAAGTGCTGACCTTCTGTTATAAATGTTCACATCTGTAACACAATAGATTTGCTTGTTTTGACTTTGTAAAGATCATTTCACCTCTAGACTAAGAGTTCAATTAAAAACTTCAGCATTGACCCAACCTTGACTCTTGCAGCTGAGTGTGACAAAGAAAAGTCTTCAGCAAATTTTGGTTAGACCAAGGTTTCTCACAGTCTGAAGTTCATCTTCATAGAAAATATATGGATAGATTGTCTTCCTCTCTATTGATTTGTAGTTCACTTTCATTATAAATGTTAAAATATATCAATGCTGAACTTGTGTTTGGAGATACCATGGAACAGTTAATCAACACTTGGGTTAAGACAAACATCTCACCTGATTTTTTGTGCTACATTTACTATGCTTTTACTCCAACTGAGTTGTGTGTAGGTGCTTAGTCATTGGCCTTGAATATTAGTGGTGCAGGTGCTTAGTTACTGGCCTTGAATCTTGGTGGTTTGGGTACAAGTGTGTTGATCTGTAACACTCTACTTATAATAATGAGGCTTTACATAGAAAATTTAGTGCTTTGTTTCTTAAAACAGCTGTCTTTCTATGTCAAATAAATGTTATTCATATGTCTCCACAAAACTTAGATCCCACTCGTGATAATAACTGAGATATATACCCTAACATTAAATCTTCCTGACAAGTTCATTAAACGCCATTATACAAGACAAATACTTATGATCATTTTGTCATTATTCCAGACACTTGCATATAATAATATTCAGGCTTTGGATAACTCAAAAGTAGATCTTTAATTTACTGTTTATTATGTAATATAACACATACTTTCCTTTTACAAACAGATTTAATCCTTCCCAAAAGTGCATAAGTCAACACTCCTTTTGACACATTAATTTTTTTCTGCCAAAATGTCAAATGATTCCCTATGTTGAAAACTTGAATATAAAAGATTGAAAATAAATGAAAAAGAGTTTTTTTGATATAGTAGATTATGTTGGATTTCATTTGTTTAGTGTCGCAAAATAAAATAAACAGATATTCAAGATAATTCTCGGAGCTTCTATTTTACTTCTCCTGGGATACTTGATTTATTCAGTTCTTTTATTTCTCATAGGTTATCCTTGCTTTTCTTAGAAAAGAAAAAAGAAAAAAATGCTATCAGAAAAAGAAAGAGAAAACAAACTTGTATTCAATGCAGGAGCTGCCAGACCACATCGGAGTTTGACCCAAAAGGATGGAAGATATCCACAGTAAAATAGCCCAAATATTATACTGCTAAGCTGTGCAAACCGAGGACTTCCTCTCTGCAAGAAGAGAACAATTGCTAGAAAGAAAGCAGAAGATGTGACAACAACTCCCATGCGACCTCCAAAGTACCTGCCATAAATCATATAAACATTAACACTCAGATATCCACATTCATTTATGCAAGAATGGCGACTATCTATTAAAGTTAATTAACTGATGAATATAATTAACAAATTGCCATTTGGCATTATGACTGTTGAGTAGTTCAACAAATGTTACATTTACTTCAAAGAATCAAAAACAAATCTATGGTAACACTTGTACAGATGAGGTGTCCGGCAGGGAATGCAGTAGATAACATAGAGGTCCCTAGCTCAAACCACACAGGTACCCTCTCACCCAGGTTGTAGAAAAACTGAAGGTAGCACTCAATTACACTATGAAACAACTAATAGTAAAACATGGAAAGATTGTATAATTATCTTGTATAATAGTTGGTTCTATCTTCCTCCTCAAGCTAAAAAGAGGAAACAATCAATATGAAAAATCTAGAGGTTTAGAGCTTCTGGATTAAAGAAGTGATCACCGTTTCCAAAAAAAAGAAGATGGTTGGATTGGATAAACTAATTTTTCTGAAGCCTGTATAGTTGCATAAATATAGAAACTCATTTCCACATTCCTGGGAAAAGAACTCCCATAATATAGAAGCTGGTCAGGTGGCTAACATGCTAGTTCACAGTTACCATTTATTAATATTTCCCTTCTCCTTTTCTATTAATGAATAGTCAGTGCCATGCAGATAGAAGCCAAATCTAAACGTTCACACTAGGAACAACTCCTATTTATAAGGATTACTCCAATGTCAATGGTCAATCAGCTCCTGTGAAGACTATCTGCATAACATTTGCTGCATGTTATAACTTTCTCTTATAGCTAAAATTGTTAAGTTCCTGATGCACAAATGTATCCTTAATTTCTTTCTAAGCATATTCAAACTGATTGGAATTTCTATGAATCTCAAATGGAAGATGTAAAATAATAACATATACTAATGTAAAATATGCAGCTAATAAGAAGAGGAGGGCACAAGACATACATTGTCATCAAAGGCATAACTGCACAAATTGCAGAGCAAACTCTAGATACATATCTAGGTGGCGGTGTCATTCCAGCAGCTATTCCATGGCTTCTAACTAATTCAAAATACTCTCGAGTGCCAACGAGTATTGCCAAAGCCAATCCAACTGTAAAAAACCAACCCCCAGCTAATACAAAGGCACCCACACTGACACCAATGGCCAATCCAAAAATAATCCGCTTTTGCAATTGACTACTTTGATTTTGTCTTTCCAGTTCATAGTTCTGTGCATTCTCTGCCTCTGTTTCCACTTTGATTTGACCATTCCCTTGAGCATCCTACATAACAAAAACTATCTAAAATGTTGCATTAACAGATCATTGCATATCACTGTCAACTCCTTTTCCAATAATTGCCATCAAAAATAAAATAGCAGCATCCTCCATGTTACCAAAATAAAGACAATAGGTTTATGTAATTATAAAGAAATTTACTTGCAAAAATAAAACAAAGAAACATGTTAAGAAGATTGTTTCTCTCATAACACCAATTAGGCATTAGGACTTCCTTGACATTAACTAAGCATTCTAACAGAATCATGAATTTATCAAGTGATTAAAAAACAAGATTTATTTGATTGAAAGAACAAAAATAATAGAAAATTAATAGAAACAGCATTGGGGTTTCTCTAGACACATTGCATATGTATTTTGCATATTCTAATCAGTATTTGTGAGAGAGATAAACTCAGGTTACTTTCTTGTCTGATTTTGTCCAGTTGTTGTAGATATTTGTTAACGTTATTCTGTGTAGTTTAACAGATTCTTTACACAGCTACAAGGGTAGTTCTAAAAGTTTGGAATTACATACAAATTATTTTACTCCAGCACATTTCTGCCAACATTAAAGGGAGGGAGTGTTGGGACTTTGGTGTGCTATTCAAAAATAAAAGAAAGAAACATGTTAAGAAGCTTGTTTCTCTTATTATACCAATTAGGCATTAGGACTTCCTTCGCATTAACTAAGCATTCTATGTAAGAGACCTACCTGTCTCTAAACTCTGATTCTAATGCTGAATGATGAGGGTTTATGAATTTTTGTGTTTTTGCTGTATTTTGCCATTTTTGTGTTTTCTCAAATAAGATGCCAAGCATAAATAAAATATAGGAAATGTAAAGATAAAACCCTATTGCAGCAATAAGATACTTTTATCGATTCACTTTTGAAAAGCTTTTACAATAGAGCATACCAGGAATACAATCTTCTGGTATTGAAAGAAGAAGAAACTTTTATCTTTAAAATTCACCTGCAAATCTGATGAAGCACAACTTGACCTCTGTGTGAAGCCAACAGTTAAGCACCTTCAGCTGATAGTTTCACAACCTCAGAATGCTGTTGCAATGAAGCAGCTACGCTCTCCAATGCCGATACGCTGGCAGAAACCCTAGGGCTCCCTTCCCCAAATGCCAAAGAAAAATCATAAGACAATTATCAAATCCTAGATGATAAGAATGAGCTCTTAAGTCCCTTTTTATTCTTTTCTTATGAGAGCTCAAACACTTTCCTGGCTAATGTGGGATAAAAGATATATTCCCACACTTTTAAAATTAAAGTGACATTATTATTATAAAGTTACTTTATAACTTTATAATAACATTAAAATATTTAAATAAATCACTTAAGTCACTTAAGCTTTAATATCTTTTGAAATACTTGTCCGATTGCTATACCGTTTTAACCAGGAGTTGACTCTCCCTGTTCTCCATGTGATCAGATGCCCGTCTAAAAATAGAAACCTTGAACAATGACTTACTATAAATAGTAAGTATGTGAAACTGAGTCAACCGAAGGCTAAGCTTGAACCCACACGAGGCACTAAAGGAGAAAACCATTGATCACTGCCAAAAGGGACCCTCTAACCAGACATATTAGCCCACGAGGACCAGGAATAGGCTAAATCCTCTGTAACCTGATGCTCATAAAAAATGGGGACATTACAGTCCGCCCTCCCTGAAATTGCTTATCCCCAAGCAATCTCTACTGCAAAGAAACCCAACTCCTTGGAAGGCCCAAAATAAGAACTGTGAAGTGTCCCATTCATCTCCAACTATCTCCTATAGCATCAGCAAAAACACAACTGCGCAAGCCATCCCTGGATCCCAAACCTAGAATGAAGGTCTGCCGTGTTTGCCTTCCTCAGGCTTTCGTTGTGCTCTACTGCCTCCAACTTCACCATGCTGAAAGTGGTGGAGTAACCCAATGGGACCCATCCAATACTCAGTGCCAAACCTGTCACCACCTGGATCCCAGTACAACCTGTACTCACATCCATTTGTCATGAAGAGACAAAAATATCTGGAAGCATCCGCAACACAATATCTCTCTGTAGTCCCTCTGAAACTCCCAGGGATGTGATAGCTAACCAAACCATCATGTCCACTGACACCATAGTCACTTTGTACCCATGTATCCATATGAAATCCCTGTGACATTGAAGTAGCAACCCCTATCGGATACATAACTGCATGATGGATAACTGACCGATGTCCCTGCAAGTAATCACCCACCAACAACTGAGTCGGGTACTTGCAGCAGCTAATCCCATCGTCTGAAGATGGCAAACCCCCATCCCACAACGGATGGTATAACCCCGGAGCCAATCCACATCGATGCATCGTCAAGTCCTCCGCGTGGGGATCAAAAGAGGAGTGATGAGCACTCCTCACTATGTAGTTGCAATAAAACACTCCCACCTCAGTCAATGGCTCATCACTAGCAATACTGGAATCGGGAGATAGCTCCAAACTCCCACACTAAAAACGATATAAGGCTGAATCAACCTTATCCTCTGTAACCTGCAGCTGATCACTCCGACTCTGAGACACAACAAGCTGGCGTCCAAAATCACCTACATGGGATGAAGTAGCAAATTTGCTTCCAGGAGAGGGAAACAAATCAACATGAGAGCCATACTCCCAACCAGTGGACACTCTACGAGTCCCCTGTGAAGATGATGGAGTAGTGTCGTACACTAACACACAACTCTCAGGAGAATCCACCACCGCTACACAAGAGCTATCAGTAATCTGCCCTGCACCATCTAACATGGTACTGACCACAAGAGAACCCGATGCAACGAGTTGTTCTCTACTACTCTCAACCAAGGTATTCATCCCAACTACTACACCTATATCCGTGATGGATGTAACCACATCCTCACTACAACCCGTGGGTAAAAGATCCTCACCAATTGCCACGGTATGTAACTGTATTGTACCTGCAACTGGTGGAGATTGAGCTAAACTCAACTCCACGATAAGCTCCTCCAACCGTGACTGTGACTCCTGAAGGGCCAACTGGGCGCTCTACAACGAGTCCAAAGTCATCTCAAGCTCATGAGTGAGCTCGTCAACCTCCTCCTCCTTCCCCTTCAGTGCATCATAACAAATACAATCCCACTCGAGAAGAAAGTCCCTATCAACAAGTAGCTGCAAGTAATTGTGTTTCATCATTCCAATGGCTTCTCAAAGTGCATGGAACTCAACTAGGGAAAGGCCACTATCAATGTGCTCATCTGACATAGGAGTACTCCAACCATAGGTCGCCAACATCTGTCTAGCAACATCAAAATGCTCCAAAGCTGTAACAATCATATCATCACTATCCTTCAACTGCCCCGCCAAACGACGATACCCCTGTGACTCACCATTTCCACCCAAATCCGCACTATAGTAAGAGGCTGAATCCTCATCACTCACCTCATGATCAGCAGCATCATGTGTGCTATCATCAGTGCACACATCAACAACTAAAGTACTGTTGCTATGTACCTCAAGGGATGGCTCAACTAGCAAAGTAGAAGTTGTTGAGAAGGCAGTATCTTCACACACTTCCACTTCCCATGTAACTGTATCACCATCCAACTCACGATCCTCGGATTCTATGCCAACACATGAACCTTCAAGCTTGTTCTCTGAGGTCTGGTTTGGAAAATCAAACTCACCATGACATGAATCCACATCAAATACTGCACCATTAGTACCCAAATCTTGAGTACCTTCTTGTGACAACTCAATAGAATCATTTTGCACATGTGCAATCACTGCTGTCTTATGTTGCAAAGTTTTATCACTATTGTCATGAAAATCATAATTGTTAGCAATGCTGATCACAACTTCTGGAATGTTGTGAATATCATTTTGTGGCTCCACAATACTATTTTCTTGATATAAAATTTCCTTATCAACCACCACTTCATTTTCAACCCCATGTCCATTTGTAGGTTGAAGATCATGATCTGCTAACTTATCACATTTTAAACCAAACTCATCGTAGAGACTTCTGGATACTACACCTGTAGAGACCTCATGTTTTGACTCAGATTCTTCATGATTACCTTGCTGGTCAGATTTTCCAGATTCTGAATCCTCATAGAAAGCCCACATTATTCTATTCGCCTTGCCCTTAGGTCTCAAAGGGCAATCATGGTTTGCATTGTACGGCCCTTTGCAATAGAAACACGACTTCTTCTTTTTGTTTTGTGATGAGCTTCGTCTTGAAATGGAATCTTCAGACTGCTGCAAGCTACGAGCTAATCTTTGCTGAATATTATTTAAGGTGCTCTCAACACTTAGTTGCTCACATTTCTTTGATTTGCTTCTTTGTTTGTTATAATCCATCCGATGCTCCATATATTGCTCGAAGTCTAAGTGATATTTGACCTTATCTGGAAGTGCTCTATACTCCTCATAAGCAACCATTACCTCATCAACAAATTTAGAAGCCATACTGTAATATACCTTGATAAAAACTGACCCTGATTCTTATTTGCACTTCAAGGAATATTGTCAAACACTTGAGCTGCAACTGTGTATTTGCTGGTATCTGATTTTCTGTTTGTGTTTCTGTTGCATGTAATGTTATCATGTGCATTCAAATACTCTTTGATATCTACTAATGATGGAAATGTAAAGAAAGATATAATGCAGTAGATTTCTGACTTTCCAAGACTGAATATGACTATTCATTCATACAATATGCTGCTACAATAGAGAGACATTATGTCAAACAGTTCAATTGCAGACTCCAAATCCCTCACTATATAGATTGGGAAATAAGACTCAAACTCACAATACAACTATAATGAATAAGTACGTCATGGTCATTTCCACAAACAGTTTGTATGCATCCACCACTTAATATTATTTTTGTCCAGAACTGATTACAATAATGTAATTACAATAGCAAACTCAACTTCCTTCCATGATACGATGCCTGAATTATTTTGTAATGCAATTAAACTCAAATGTTGGCTGCCTTCACAGAGATGATATAAGATGATTTCAAATTCAGATAAAAGTAACGACAAATGCATCTGATTTTCTAAGTGATAATATTTTATATTGAGAACCTGGATTGGCACACGAATGGCAAAGTTTGATGAGCATCTGGGATAGCTCCAGGCAAACACGAACTAACCATAACCAGGCGTCCACAATGAATATCAACCTCCAGAATGCAGCATCTGTCCCTTTTGAGTAGTTGCGAACTCACTCCAGGCTCAATCGCATGTTTATATGCCTTCTATGAACAAAATCGAACCTCCTCTCAATTGCCACAATTTGGTTGAGCAGCTCCCGATTGTAATATGAAATTGGCATATTTTGTTTCTTCCCTCCAATCTGTATTTTGTTTTTTAACAGTGAAGACATCTCTTTGTTACAGTGACCAAGTGTAGTTCTTGCCCAGGTGGCTCTTCTACATCCCAATATTTGTCGGTTTGTTGTCTTTTATACGATTATAATATCTCTTCATTCGCAAATCTCCTTGATTGAATGATGACAAACGAATATAATGTAAAAGGCGAATATTTTCAAAGGCTATTGTTAGGATGATTTAGTGCCTCTTTAAGATGGCTCCCTTAATTCACAAATATTTATCATGTGGTCGGCATCATGAAAATTCCGATCACCTTGACTGTATGCGTGGCACCATAGGATGACTGTGACTTGTCTTTTGTGACTATGGCCACGATTTCTCCAGTCAAAAATTATAATATCGAACTTCTTTGAAAAGTCACAATTCCTTCACCAAGAAATCGAATCCTCATAAAGTGATGTCGATCTATAGCGATCTTTATTTGCTTCTATCAATTTGTCTCTAATGGTGTTTGTCTTTTCTACATATAAAAGCCTTTCCTTTTGTCGCTATCTAGCTGCTTTCTTCAGGTAAATATGGGACGACTAGATAATATTTCGATATCCCTCTTGAAATATTCAAAAGTTGTCTTATTCCTCCATTTTCGGGTTGTGCCAAGCAAGCAGCACCCGACCTCTTCAAGTGATATGACGCCTTCTTAAACATTCAACTCCTTTGCCTTAAGCGATTATTTGTCTTTTACTAACTTTGTTTGTCTTCTTGTGCAGATGTTCTTTGTCTATCTCCAACTCCAGCGTAGCCTGAGGCTCACGAATATGACAAACTCGTGGACCCTTCTAAAACGTGCTTTTCAGCAATCACTAGTGTCTGTCACAATTTTCCTTGAGAAATCGTCCCTCCAGATGTTGAATCGAATTATAGTTAGCAGCGCCCAAAATAACTATGTAGAAAGCTGCGCCAATGTGACTTTTGTTTATATTTTGTCTTTATTGACCAAGACGTCAGATTTTCTTCCAGATTTGTCTTCAAACTCCTGCAAACTGTCTCTGTCACTCATGAACCTCACAGGATGTCAGGATTGTGGCTCTGATACCACTGTAAGAGACCTACCTGTCTCTAAACTCTGATTCTAATGCTGAATGATGAGGGTTTATGAATTTTTGTGTTTTTGCTGTATTTTGCCCTTTTTGTGTTTTCTCAAATAAGATGCCAAGCATAAATAAAATACAAGAAATGTAAAGATAAAACCCTATTGCAGCAATAAGATACTTTTATCGATTCACTTTTGAAAAGCTTTTACAATAGAGCATACCAGGAATACAATCTTCTAGAATTGAAAGAAGAAGAAACTTTTATCTCTAAAATTCACCTGCAAATCTGATGAAGCACAACTTGACCTCTGTGTGAAGCTAACAGTTAAGCACCTTCAGCTGATAGTTTCACAACCTCAGAATGCTGTTGCAATGAAGCAGCTACGCTCTCCAATGCCGATACGCTGGCAGAAACCCTAGGGCTTCCTTCCCCAAACGCCAAAGAAAAATCATAAGACAATTATCAAATCCTAGATGATAAGAATGAGCTCTTAAGTCCCTTTTTATTCTTTTCTTATGAGAGCTCAAACACTTTCCTGGCTAATGTGGGATAAAAGATATATTCCCACACTTTTAAAATTAAAGTGACTTTATTATTATAAAGTTAATTTATAACTTTATAATAACATTAAAATATTTAAATAAATCACTTAAGTCACTTAAGCTTTAATATCTTTTGAAATACTTGTCCGATTGCTATACCGTCTAAACCAGGAGTTGACTCTCCCTGTTCTCCATGTGATCGGATGCCCGTCTAAAAATAGAAACCTTGAACAGTGACTTACTATAAATAGTAAGTATGTGAAACTGAGTCAACCGAAGGCTAAGCTTGAACCCACACGAGGCACTAAAGGAGAAAACCACTTATCACTGCCAAAAGGGACCCTCTAACCAGACATATTTGCCCACGAGGGCCAGGAATAGGCTAAATCCTCTGTAACCTGATGCTCATAAAAAATGGGGACATTACAGTCTAACAGAATCATGAATCTATCAAATGATTAAAAAACAAGATTTATTTGACTGAAAGAAACAAAACAATGGAAAAATAATAGAAACAGCTATAGGGTATCTCTAGACACGTTGCATATGTATTTTCCATATTCTAATCAGTATTTGCAAGAGAGATAAACTCAGGTTGCTTTCTTGTCTGCTTTTGTCCACTTGGTGTAGATATTTGTTAATATTATTCTGTGTGGTTTAACAGATTCTTTAAGCAGCCAAAAGGGTAGTTCTAAAAGCTTGGAATTACATAAAAATTATTTTACTCCAGCCCATTTCTGCCAACACTAAAGGGAGGGAGTGTTGGGACTTTGGTGTGCTATTCACCTGTAGAGTTCCTGTTATGCAAAAATTTGATTGCAGACACAAAAACAGTGTTCATAGCCTGTGCAGTAAAATGCAGTGAGAGTTATACTTCTCAGTTTGGCCTGAAGGTGTGTTATACCTTGCTGAAGTCATGGTAGCAACCACATGAAGCATGGTCATATTAGGTTACTCCATCTTGTGTAGAGTACATTGTTGGAGTATGTGCAATATTGTCAGTGTATGTGTAACATTGCTGGAGTGCATGCAGCAACAGCAAGGATGGTAAATGTTCTAGATGGTGCTCCAGAGTACCGCAGCTCATGAGAGTATTGTCTCTGCTATCACAAGCCATGGGAATGATCTTGGCAGTACTGCAGGAGACTTGGTTTCACTATTTCTCCATACAGGGGATGTATTGGTTAACAACTGATGACTTGGATCATTTGCAAGAATATCTTAACTGATGTGTAATTTGTCCATTTGGAGAATCCTCTTGGGAGTGACAAGAGGCAGGTATGATATCAGAGTAAGGTCCTTGTTCGATTGTGTAGAGATTGGTATTCCAAGGTGGTTAGAATATGGAGTCGGTTGGGATTCCAAGAAACAACTTGGCCTACATCCAAGCCATGGCATGGAAAGAAAGGTCAATGCCTGATTGATGCTATGAGAGGAATGTGTGATTGAGAGATGCCTAGAGGTTGTACGCTAGATGTCTACAAATTGAGAAAGGTGACATAAGATTCTGTGTTTACAAATTAATACATTTGTTGGCTCTCAGATACTGTTGCATTTTTTTCAGAAAAGATTTCCCAGGTTAAAACTTATGTCTCATGTGTTCGATAGATATTGTTCAGCCTGCAGATTTTTTAAAAATCAGGATTAATCAGGTTTTTTTCCAGATTTCTGTTACTATGGTTTTGCTAAATGAATTGGTAACAGCACAATAAAACTATAATTTGATCACATAATCTAAAGTTCTAGGGTGATCAAGTTACTGGAATTTTCTCTTCCATTTGGTATCAGAGCCATACATTTGACAGTTTGAGCCAAACATTGAGGATTTCTGTAATTTGTTGGACAGAACAGGGACTTCTTTTCTCATTGTGCTGTTTCTGGTTGTTGTGGGAGCTTTTATCAATTCTGTGAAAATTCAGGAACTATGTTGTTGAATTCATGACTAGAACATTGAGATCTGATATTAAAAAATTCAATGGTTCGAATTTTGAATTGTGGAAGTTGAAGGTTAAATCCCTTTTGGTGGAGAGAGATCAATCGACTACAGTATTTTTGTCAATAAAACCTTCTGGTATGTAGATTCTAGATTAAACTGGATAAGAAAGCTATAAGTACCATTTGTTTATGTATTTTTTATTCTGTTTTGATGAATATCGGAAAAGCAAAATATTTTTGGTTGTGGTAAAAATATTAACCTATATCAGTCCAAAAGTCTTGAAAAGGAAGTTGTCAATTGGAATAAAATTAGAATATGAGGATTAGTCTATAATTTCACTTAGTACCTGATTCATGAGAAATTTAAATTATAAATATTAGTGAAAGATGTTTTACACTAAAACTTGAGGATATTCTAGGAATTCTGCTAAGGGAAGAAATCACAAGAAAATTCATGGATGATTTATCTAATGATGCCTCGGTTGTAAGGGGGAGATCAGAAGATCGAGGGGGTAAACAGAAGGTAGGAAACAAAGTGAAGTCTAAGGGAAGGGCAGGTCTAACAGAATTGTAGCAAGAGTAGTCGCATGAAGGAGTGTACATCTACAAAGAAAGATTGTTTTGATGATTCCTTTGATATATCCTCAAACAATGACAAGATTCATAGTGATGCTTTTATCCTTTGTTGGTGATGATTCTTGGCTAATTGACCCAGGTGCATCATTTCACATGACTCCTCATAAGGAGTGGCATTCTGAGAAGTGTGATGAAAAAGAGGTTTTCCTTGATGATAACAGCTCTCTTAAAATAGTTGACCAAGGAAAGGTAAAATTGTCCTTCAATAAGAGTGAAGTCTCTCTCAAATGTATTGCATATTCCGGGTTTCATAAGAAATCTTATTTCTATTTCTAAAATGATTGACTCTGAAGTACATGTTATGTTTGATGAGAAGAATTACAAGTTGGCTAGAGAGAATTTGGTGTTGGCTAAAGGTATTAGGCATGGTACTCTCTTTAAGCTGAAGGCATCTAACATGTGTAATTCAACCAATGTAATTGAACCTAAATCAACTATATTGTGGCACCACATATTGGGTCAAATAAGTGAAAAAGGTTTTAAAACTTTGGTGAACAAAGATATGGTGATAGGTCTTTCAGATTATTCTATTGGTTTTCAATTTTGTGAACGTTGTGTGTTTGGAAAGCAAAATAGAGTCAAGTTTGCTTCAAAAAGTACTAGAGTAAGTGAAATCATAATGATGTATTTGGTCTTGTGGATGTCTCGTCATGGCAAGTCTTAGTACTATGTCTCCCTTGGTGATGATTACTCTAGACAAACTTGGATATATTTTCTTAAACAGAAATTTGAGGATTTTTCAAATTTAAGGAATTTTAGGCACTTGTAAAAAAATTTAAAACAAATAGGTGTGGAAATAAAATTCTTGAAATCAAACAAAGGTGGAAAGTGCTAGAATTGCAAAACAGAAACTGCACCTCATACATCTCAACAAAATAGGGTAACTGGAAGGATGGAAAAAACTGTGAAGGATGGAACCAAAAGTATATTGAGTAGTGCAGGGCTAGAATATAAATTTTGAGTTGAAGCAGTAAGTACTACTTGTTATTTGATAAACAGATCTCCTCGTTTTGCGCTTGAGGATAAAAAACATATGGTGGACAAGTAAAAAGCCTATTGTTTCACAACTTAGAGTATTTGGTTGTGATGCTTTTGTTCGTGAGCCTAAGAAACAAAATCTAAGCTGGATTATAAAGCTTAAAAATGTATTTCATGGGTTTGGAAAATGTATAAGGTTGTAAGCTTTGGAATATTGCAACTCTAAAAGATGTTTTCAAAGAACATGGAACTTTGTCCTAAGATGAACTCTGAAAGGAAAAAGAGAGCAACAAGATGCATCTTGAAAACAAAATAAAGCGGGAAGAAGCAACTGCAATTGAACAAAACAGTGGTCAGGATAATGAGGATGGAGAGGAAGAACACCTAGAAGGAAGATCAAGGCAAGATTAAGATCAAAATTTAGATGTGGTAGGTTTTGCACCAGCTATGAGAGGGTTCACAAGACAATGGAGACAACTAGACAGGTGTAGTCCACCAGATTGTCAGTGTCTTTTTGCTCTATCTTGTACTTATAGTGAACCAATGATCTATCTTCTAAAGACTAAGTCACCAGTTCGCTTTTAGGTTCAGGTACAGGTATGAGATTCCGGTAAGCGGATTCGGTCAAAAAAAAAAAATTGGGGTTTGGGTATGTTTTAGGTACGTTAATACAAAAACATATAAAAATCAGAAATATACACATATTTGCAGTAGTAATTAAGTTCAAAATACACCACCATATTAATAGTCAAATAACATAGCAAAACTACACCACCACTTTCATAGTCAATTTAATAATATAAGGGCCTTCATACTCCCAATCTGGTATAAAGCCAATACATTTTGACTCGATCCTCATGCTATGGTTCAATGTTGTGAATCAATAGAAAGGAGAAATAGCAAGGCAACCTGTTTCTCATGAAGACCAAACACAATGCCATCTCAATATCCTAAACCATCACTTACAACAGAGATCCAGTTTCTATGGTGCTTAGAACATTCTGTATTACTAGTACCACCATCAGAACATCTTTCTGAAGAGATGTGCAAGGATACTGTCATAGTTCACGCCTTACTTCCACTGAAAACATTAGAATCTGCACTCAAAATTTTAGGGAAGTCAAATGGACTATGATCATATGTCCTCCCAAACAATGATATCTTCCAAGTCCCAATTATAAATTCTAACAAAGCAATGAATAAACAAAGTTGCCCTTCACATCACCATCACACAAGATGCAAAGTTTACAAAGAGCACAAAACAATCCCATAAAGGAATATAATACAATTTCTGATGTTGAATCTCCAACATTTTACTCATGCCTAATTTGACTCAGCTGCTCTTCATCAAATATCTCAGCCATCCTAAAGATATCAAAAATATTCGACATTTGAGAAACCCTAAAAAACAATCTGCTTTGTTGCAGAAAATGGTGAGCAAAGTTGAAATAAGAAAAAAAATCACAATTTACAGCCTTTGAAGGGAAAAACTCAGATAATATCCAAAAAAGTTGACGTGGATTTTGTCTGGGTTCGAACCAAAAATGAAATTCCGTACCCATAGTCACACTTTCATTTTTTGGTCGTTTCCACAAGCAGAAAATCATATCTTGGACGTTTCTAAACCGTTTCCATGTTGGGAATAGGATGCCATTTAATTGCAATCCTAAACAAAATTTCATGTATCTCCTAAGTCCTTGGAAAGTGTTCTCCAACACTAAGATTAGAAAGAGATTAAATTCAAATAAAATGAACATGTAAATTGACATTTGTAATTATTCCTAAATAATAAGAACATGTGAGGGCGTCCAATATGAGTTCCTAAATAATAGGAGCACATGGGGCGCCCACATGGAATGTAAAATTCACCTTGTTTCAGTTAACTATTTGGGGATTGATAACACTTCAGTAATGCATGTCTAGGTTCCTACAAAATAGGGATTGATATCTACAAGAGTGGAGTGGCACTATCAGTTCAATATCAGTTCAGTTCAATTCAGTTATGGTTCAATTATCTTTAGTTGCATATAGTTATTTTGAGTTGTATACTAATTGACTTGACTAATGACTTCAATTGCATGACAGATAACAGATGGATACTTTTAGTTATGTGGGATGATCAACCATGCATAAAGTTTGCATGAATTGATGGAGAGATATGTTTCAGTTAACAAAGATTGACTTGGACCCACCTTAGGCGCCCAAGTTGGCATCTTTCAGTTAACACCTTTTGCATGAGAAGATATTTACAAGGCTCTGTTAAATGGACCCGTTCTTGGGCACCAACTTTGAGGTCGAGTTTACAAGATATCTTCGTAACCAGAGTTCAGTTAAGTGTTCAGTTTGGGGTGCCTAAATTGAGGAAACTTTGGTTTTGACTTCATGTTACAGTGTGGAACTCTACTTGCCGAATCTAGGCGTAGGTTTTTGAGAGGAGCTTTATGCTCTTGTAATTGTCAACTCTTAGGAGTTTATAATGCTCATTATTGTCTATATATTGCAGCAAGTGCATAAGAGTTTCATGAGAGTTTATTGCAGGTTGTGAAAAAGCATTGTTGAAGAAAAAGGAAGCATATCAATCAAAGATTGATACAGTGTTATTGTAATCTTATTCTAAGGTTAAATAATACAAGCACTATCAAATCTGGTGGAGTTTTTTCCCGAAAGGGTTTCTCCACGTACATGTTGTGTCACTTCTATCTTTTGTCTACATTCTTTTACAATCTTCTGTCTATTTCTACAAAAGATAAAATTGATTTAAACAAAATAAATCATACACAAAGAATTGATCTAAACAGATTAATCATGCACAAATAATTGTGACAAAGAATACTTAATTAGATCTACAATCACATAGTTTTACAAGTGTTAAGCTACAAATTTACTTTCATTTTCAACATTTCATACCGTTTCTCGTACTCATATCGTACTTGAGGCCATATATGGGCGTACCAGTAACTTAGTCTAAAGAAAGCAAATCTTGGAAGAAGGCCATGAGCAAAGAGATGTTGGCCTTGGACAAATGTGAGACTTAGGACTTGGTCAATCTACCTAAAGGAAGAAAGCTTATTGGCTGCAAATGGGTCTACAAAAAAAATTAGCACAAATGGTACATTGGAAAGGTTACACAAATGGTACAAAGGAAAGGTACAAGGCAAAATTGGTGGCAGAAGGATATTCCCAAATTAAGGGAATAGATTTTGGTGAGATTTTTCTCTTGTAACTAAATTCAACTACATTAGATGTATGTTGTCAATTACTGCTGCTTTTGACTTTGAAGTAGAGCAAATTTGATGTCAAAACTGCATTCTTGCATGGAGATTTATCTATATGAAACAATCTGAAGAAATTGAGGTTAAGGGGAAAGAACATCTAGTCTGTAAACTTAAAAGGTCTATATGGTTTCAAGCAATCACCACATATGTCATATCCAAATTTTGATTCATGTCTTGGAACTAGATTTTGCAAGGAGTTAAGTTGATCATTGTGCTTACTACAAAACAAGTTGGTGATCACATTTTAATTATTGTTTTGTGCGTTTGCAATATGGCAATCATTGAAAATAATAAGGCAACAATTAAAGAACTTGAAGATCAGCTTTCAAAGAACTTTGATATGAAGGATTTAGGGGCTGCAAGATCAATACTAGGTATGGAAATCAATAGAGACAGAGCTAACATGCTGTGGTTGAACCAAAAAAAGTACATTGAAACTGTTTTGCAGAGGTTTAATACCCAAGACAATAAACATGTAAACATGCCTTTACCTATAGGCACTAAGTTGTCTTTGAAACATTGTCCTAATTCTCGAGAGGATTTGGAGGACATGCATAATGTTCCTTTTGCTAGTGCGATAGGAATCCTAACATATGCCATGGTCAATATTCAACCAGACATTGCCCAAGCAATGGAAGTTCTTAGTAGGTTGATGTTAAATCCTAGTAGAGAACACTCAACTCATGTGAAAAGAGTTTTCAAACTTGAGAGGAACTTTTGATTACTGTATTTGTTATCAACGGACTGATAAAGTTGGCAGGTTATTGAATATACAAAGCTTTGTGGATTTGGATTGGCTTGGAGATCTTGACAGCCAAAGATCAACAAGTGGCTATGTTTTTACTCTATTTTAAAGAGCAGTAAACTTGATAGATAAGAGAACACTCAACTCATGTGAAAAGAGTTTTCAAACTTGAGAGGAACTTTTGATTACTGTATTTGTTATCAACGGACTGATAAAGTTGGCAGGTTATTGAATATACAAAGCTTTGTGGATTTGGATTGGCTTGGAGATCTTGACAGCCAAAGATCAACAAGTGGCTATGTTTTTACTCTATTTTAAAGAGCAGTAAACTTGATAGATAAAAGACAACCCGCAATTGCATCATCCACTTCTGAAGCAAAATATATAGCTGCAACACATGCTTGCGAAGAAGCAACATGATAACAAAGAGCACACATGGGTTTTAAGAGCAGGATAGTGACAATGAACTATGGCAATCAGAGTGCAATTTGTTTAACAAAGAATCCGATGTACCATGATCATACCAAACATATAGATGTTCAATTTAATTTTGTTAGGGAGATGGTAGAGGCTAAGAAGGCTCAGATGCAAAAAGTTGAAACTCTTGTAAATGTAGTTGACTCTTTGGCAAAACCAAGAAGCACTATAATGTTTTGTTAGTGCAAGGATGCAATGGGTTTATTTCTTTCCAGTACCTAGTTTCTTCTTAGTTTATTTTGCAACTCTCCTACAATAAATATCAAGTGGAAGCATGCTAGGACTTTTGAGTGCTATCACCTACAAAGAGATTCTATTATGCAGAGGTTTGATCACAACTGTTGGTAGCCTGTCAGTAAAATGTGATGGGAGACTTTGCAATTTAGCCTAAAAGTGTGTTATACCTTGTTGAAGCCGTGGTAGCAACCACATCTTGTGTAGGGTACATGGTCGTAGTATGTGTGGCATTGTTGGAGTGCATGCAGCGACAACAAAGGACAAGTAGATATTCTGGAAGGTGCTCTAGAGAATACAACTCATGAGGGTGTTGTCTCTGTTATCAAAAGCCATAAGAATGGTCTTGGCAATACTGTAGGTGACTTTGTTTCCCTATTTCTTCATACAACAGATGTATTGGTCAATAACTAATGACTTGGACCATTTGCAGGAATATCTAGACTGATTGGTATTTTGTCCATTTGGAGTGTGATGTCCCCACTTTGACAAAGTGGTCTGTCAACATAGATGGGTGTCTTTGTAGTTTCCATCAAATAGTTAGGACTGAAATAAGATGGGTGTGTGGTCATTTAATTAGGTATGCAGTGAACTGCAATAAGATTCTTAGATAACTGTTTGATTTCAGGTAAGATTGAGGAGTGGTTTTGACCATTTACTGTTTAAAAACTACAATTGATTGAGGAGAACTGCTCACTTAAGTGCTAAATGTAAGGAAAGGACTGCTCAACTAAGTGTTTAAACTGCCTCTGATTGGGGAATGCAGGGAGCACATGGGTGATAAGAGGCGTTGAGGAAAAAACACAAAATACTTTTCAAAACATTAAAACAAAAATCAATTTCATTATCAGGATTCAGGACCATGAAGCTGTTTGCAGCAGCTTTTGGGCATTTGAAGATGGAACCCTTCAAATGTGGCAGCTAGATTTCTTGGGGCGGAAACCCTCAAGTAGTAGATTGCGTTTTAGACTATCACCAAGTTAATCAGAGAGATGTTTCAAATTCACATGTTGAGTGTGTCCAATAAGCTTCATCAAACTATTAAATTTCAATTTGATTGTATGTGCTTGAATATAATAAAAATATAAAATATATCTATTGCTAGAGTGTTTTCTAAGTTATCATTATGTGTGTCAAATATAGAGGGATGGATGCCAACGGTCTTCTACCGTCCTCTAGTGTGGCTAGGGTTTCGCTAGGACTGAGCTCCAAGGGCAAGGCGAGGCAAGAGATTATCAGTGGCACCCAGAACATTGGTATTTGCAGCAAGGAGAGATCTGAGCATTGCGACCAAACTGAGAATGAGCTGAAGAAAGCGGACCTGAACAAAGTTGGATTTGAACGGAACGATGGAGTCCAGTCCGCGCAGCGTGTTCAAAGGAATGGAAAACTTGGAGCTGTCGGCACAGGGGAAGGAGCATTGACTAAAGGGTCCAAGGCATTGGTGGTTGGGGGGCGCCAAACTGGACCAGTCCAGTCTGTGATTCTCTCAACCAAAAAGTCAGTAGACAGGGGAGGAGGGGAATCTGGCTTTCCGTCATCAGCTAGAACAAAGAAGGGAAGAGAGGATGTTGGCTTACTGCCAACTTATAGAACAGTCACAATGGAGCTAGATGCTAATCTCGAGCAGGAAGTAACTTTTAATGAATAAGTCTTTTTCTGGACTAGGTTTGATAGGAAGATTCGAAGGTTTTTGGCCAAGCTTGACGGACCTCCACTAGTGGATTTCTCTCCACTGGAAAAATGTTACAAATGGGTTTGTCCAAATTTATCCCATGGCTAGAGGCTTTTTCATTGTAGTTTTTGAAAAGGAGTAGGATAGGAATAAGATCCTCTATGACTGTCACTGGGATTGGGATGATAAATATCCATTGATGTTGAAGCCATGGCATCCAACTTTCAATCCAGCCACAGAAGTGTTTGAGAAAGTTCCCATCTGGGTGAGAATTCCCTACTTCCCCTTACAATTTTGGTTTGAATGATGCTTAGAGGCTATAGGGAACTCTTTAGGAAATTTTTTAACGGTGGATAAAGGTTCTTCAAACCTTCTGCACTCAACCTTTGCCAGGATTCTAGTAGAAATGGACGTGTCAAAAGCGCCCCCGAAAGAGATATGTTTAAAGACTTTGAAAGGTTGTTGGGTGCAGCCCCTGGACTATGAAGGGATACCCTTTAGGTGCAGAGTCTGCTTCAAGACGGGTCATTTGGCTGCTCAATGTGCCAAACAAAGAGAAACCAAAGCAGCCTCCTGGTGGAATGGTGCTGGCCTCCAGCATTATACGATGGAGAAAAAGGATGAGAACCACAGGAGCCCTTAGGAGAAAAGTAGGGAGGAAGCGGATTAGAAAGGGAAGGCGTTGGTGGAGGAAGGAAGAAGGGAGAATCAGCATCAAAACGGTGATGTCCAAGCGCAAGATGGGAACCCGGAGGCGGGTAGAGATAATTCGGTTTGTAATGGAGGGGAGAATCTCAAAAATGGGGCAGCAACACCCGATTGTCGAGAAAAAAAAAATCTAGCGAGATTGCAAGAGAAAGAATCAAGGAAATGAAAATCTGAGGAGCAGAATCATCAATCTATTGGAAATTTGGATGGAGCTGCAAAGAGCCCCTTTGACAAATCACTGGATTGGCAGGAGGCGACAACAAGGGTAGAGGATGGCTGGCAAATGGTCAAGGGGAAGAAAGCGAAGAAAGTTAGGAAGGAATCGTTT
Organism: Sequoiadendron giganteum; assembly: GCA_007115665.2. Lineage (NCBI taxonomy): Eukaryota > Viridiplantae > Streptophyta > Pinopsida > Cupressales > Cupressaceae > Sequoiadendron > Sequoiadendron giganteum. The sequence continues at coordinate 60,492,313 of CM021100.1, read as the reverse complement.
GCCATGGTCCTCAAAACCCAAATGAAGAGAAGACCACTTTGTGCTTGAATATCTTGACTGTTTATCAAATCTTTTGTATGGGTTTGGTGGTTTTAGGCTTGTTTTCTTATGCTAGTTGGGGAGCTTCAGTTTGTAGTGGAATGCTTTATTGTTTGTAACTTCAGATGCTGAGAGATTTTTTGCTAGTTGGCATGTAGGTTTTTTAGATTGCGGATTTGTGGGGATTTCAGGAAGTCTCAATATGTAATATTATTTTTATTCTCAATATAATCACCTTTGTTACCAATCAAAAAAAAAAGATATCATTATGTGTGCTTTTAGTTGGCTTTTTGCAGTGGTACTAGAGCTGATATCTTGCCAACTTGTGAAAAACACAAAAAATATATATTTATAAAATCAAAACAAAACGACACAGACAGGGAAAAAACCAAAACAATAAAGCATCTATACTATGTAACATGCCCATTTGTTCTACACAGTAACCTTCCTATGTTTTAACCTCAAGTAAATAGTTTAAGCATCTAACCATCATGAGTAATTAAAAAAAAATTTCAAACGTAAAGATAACATGCACATTTGAAATAACATCTTTCCAAACTTTCCCATTGCATTATATCAAAGTATTACAACTTTCCAAAGTATAGATTTCATAGTACATAATTCCATGATAACATGATAGCATTTCTCTTTTACAATCTTTCCATCATAATGGATACAAAACACATACAAGGCTCCATTGAGCTTACTGGCAATAGATATACAAATAGTCCAAGTGCCCTCCATCAAATCTTGGTCGCCAATTGATGAGGAGAAGCATCACTCAAGCACTTTTCCGCCAACCATGGACTAACTACGGTCCCCCACACATCTACAAAACTTGGTAAGATGGCCCTACCCTTCGACGAAGAGATTGGTTTGGTAACCTCATAATAAATATGACCTTTCCTAAGCTTGGTGTTGTGTCCTACATATCTAGAACTGTCACACAATGGCTACAACCTATCATATGACATTGCCTGCGTAGTATGTAAATCTAGATCATAGTGAATTGATAGAGTATACAGTGGCAACATACACTACTCTGGCCAATGTATTCATCACCCCTAATTCAAAATGGACGTCACACGCTCACCCATCTTCCTAGCTCGATTTGTATTTGACCATTCATATTCTATGCATAGGCTATTCCCTTTCCCATGGATTAATGTAACCCCAATAACAACCTATTACCTCTTATGTTTACTATGACACTTCATCTAAGTAATTCAAAGTAATTATATGACTCAACTAAGATAAGCATCTACTATATAAGCTTTGACTATAATGTAGTATATAATGTTACTATAAACACCCATTCCTTAATCTGGAATATATATACATACACTCAAATAATTAAGATCCTTAGACTAGGTATATCAAGATACCTTTCATTTTCACATAAGAAGAGAATAACCTATTCAAAACAAACAACTTAACAATTTTCCCAAACAAGCCAAACAATATCACACAATCTTTCAAAAACATATAAAGCATAAAGGAGAAGAAATCAGCATGCTTGTTTATGCAATGTTCCAATTGATCAAACTGGACTCCTAGTTCAGCCTGCCCAAAATCAGCAAGTAATTCCCACTATCTCTCTTCCACTCACCAAGTTCTTACACACAAAATCCTCTTCCTATTCTTAGAAATCTCTCACCAACTCACAACTTAGGAAATCAGAATAGCAACAACTCAGAAACTAAGCATCAAGTGTGCATAATGCATCCCAAATGAGGGAGAGAGCGCCTCTATTTATACCCAAAAGTGAGCAGCTGTAGGCTAAAAACAAGCTATCAAAGATGAAACTTCTCAAACCAAAAGGTTCGACTCAGCAAGAAAAAGAAAAAGTGGTTGCTAAAATCATTGCACAGTAAACACATACACAGCCAAATTTCACATTGAAGAATGAGTCGCCCACTCAAATGGACAGCAAGAATAACAATCAGAAATGCAAGGTTAATGTCTTCTACAAGCCGACTTATTTGGCCAGCTTCTCATTTGACCATTTCCCATATTTCATTAGGCTTCATATGTTGGAATTCATATTGCAGGTTTAGACTTCTAAATGGGTCGAACTATTCATAAGTTGGCGCACCAAAACATCACGTGCCCTATCTTTTGGGTCGTTGTTTGCTAATGACCAGTTCTATGTTTCCTATACATTGCATTTCCCTTTTTCCTTCATGTTTGACTAAGTTTTGGCTTTTATGCATTTCACATTGGTTGCTTTTGATGTTATGTGCTATTCTCCAGCGCTGCAAATGTTTCTCATAACTTAGCATTTCAAATACTTTAAACATTGCTTAATGTTCATGCGCAGCCTATAAGCGCTATTCCTTATTTCTGCGCAATATACATAATGTATATGATGTGCATTATACTTAGAGTTGGTTGTGTTAATATTTTATGCGCTTTGATAAATAATTCCGCGCGATTGAAATCATTAACCCATATATTTAATATATATATATAATATACCACAAAATATGTGTATATATATGTATCTCCACTTTTAAGTTTATTAAATACTTTATTCGATATTCAAATATACATTACATACTCTCATATTTCGTATATCGATGCATGTGTGTATACATATATATATATACACTAGTATGGATATTTCCCTTTCGTCAATATATATATATATATATATCATGCCTTGATATTTAAACACATATATTCACAGTTATATCAATCAACATATATTCACAAAGTGTATATATATATGTATATATATTTCACCTTGTCCAATCAATATTCCCATGCATATGGGTAATCCGTCCATGAGCATGCGTAGATACATCTATCTACATATACTCATGTTTGTATTTACTCATGTGCATGAGTTTATCATTTAACAAATTAATATATACATTTTATGTATATATATCCTATCGATCAAATAAAGACACATAAGGAAGAATTCTCAAATCACAAGAGACTCAACACTTTTAACCCCTAAAACAAGAATGTTCAAGAATAAAACCCTAACTGCTTCTAACCATACTCAAACAAGACCAAAAGGTAACTTACTATTTCCCGAGCAATTAACCTGACTCGACCAAATTAGAAGTGAGTGTGTGAAAGCTCAATTTAGGTCTTGTTAAGGGTTACCAGACCAAGTTCTTCTCCTAAGTGATACTTCCCCTCTCTTCTGGAGGCTTGATTCTAATCCTAGTACATTGAAACAGTAGTTAGCCGAAAACAAATACATTCATTTGCATCATATACTTCACAATCAGAATCATCATATAATATTAAATAAATCAAACATTATTTTTTCATATTCCCAATTCACATAAAGCAAAAATACATTTATTTTAAGTATTTTCACCCAACTAGGTAAAAGTAAGTAGTAACACAAAGGGGTGTAACATACTGCATGTTAGAAAGTGCCAAGGAAAAAAGGTATCTACACAGGGAATAGGGCAAGTAGAAAATGTCACAAGGACAATGAACGTGAATTTTTCAAGGCAATGATCCTTAAAGGTGGGCAGCAATAACTTATTGAACTCTTCATTCAAAGTATGCGGGTTAAGTAAACCAAGGAAATAAATCATGCCAATTCACCCCCAAGAAATGGTGTCCAAGGAGAGCCTTCATCTACAGCAATGAACCAAAACACCCCGTCAAAGTTAATTATAGGTGAAAGAACCCCAAGGTCCCATTCTTGCAAAAGAAGCTATCTCTTGAAAAAGATATGGGCAATCAACAAGAGGAGGATTTGGAGGCTTTCCATGTTGAATATGGAACAAAGTGTCTTAAGTTTCAAAAATATATAGTTGAGTTTTTAGATTAGATAGGAACTTCCACACAGGTTCAATGTGCACGTGCAGGGAAAAAACTCAAATGATTTAGATTAGTCTATTTTGCATTTCACTTTAAAGGACTAAAGTGAAAATCTTTTATTTAGCTAAAGAAGTCTAATAAAATGGAGATATGCACTATTGATTTAGACTTATCTTCCATCTCATCCTTATAAGTGATAAGGATGTTTTTTGTAACTAAAGCTGATTTTTGGAAGTGTAGATTTTTAACTAAATTAGTATAAAGATAGGAGCAAGATGGAAGATTGTAAGCAACTCATTTATATTGTCTTCTGAAGGAATGAAAGACTAAGTTTTCCAAATGACAGGAAAACTGAATGTAAGATACAGTTGAACTTGATTTCCACCCAGCTGTGAGTTGTATATTAGTTGTGAAGGTTGCCTTGTAAGTTTTTTTAAGGAATGAAAAACAGATTTGAAGGTGTAATTATCTACGTATGCTTCTGCATTTGAAGTTTTCATTGTTGTGTGATTTATGCGATATTTTCTAGCATTAGGACATAATCACCAAGTATTTTGAAAATCCTTCAAATATTTCCTTCATAATTTTTTTACACTAAAGTCAAAAACCAGAACTAGGAATGCAAGTAAAACACCTCTAAATAGGGCTCATAAAGACTTGAAAAGTAGATTGGGAAAGCTCACCATCCCCTCATTTGATGGATCCAACAAACCTTCAACTTGAACTGGGATCCACAAGTTGAATACCCACTTTTCACTAAGCTTCATGTACAGGGAGGAAGCATTTAAATTCATAGTTTTTAACCTGGAAAGAGCTACACATGAGTGGCAGTATCATGGGCTAGTCACCTAGAGACATAGCCTTATCACCACCTACAAGAAAGCTTTGTAGGAGGCTAATTGATAGATTTGAGAGGCAAGATTCAAAGGAGCACTTTAGGCAGTTAGCACAACTACAACACCATTGCTCAATGGATGCACACGTGACTTATTTCTAAAGGGTAGTTGTGATAGTCTTTGTTGTGCCAGAGAAGCATCTCACTTTCCTTTTCATGGAGGGGTTGAGAGAGCCCCTTTGAGGCCTAGTCAAGGCCCTTGAACTAGATTCATTATAGATGGCTATAAAAAGGACCCAGGCATTAGAAACCAATACACCTAGAAAATCCTTCCAAGGAGGGTCTACCACTAGAGGTGTGAATACAAGAGCACCGCAACAACAACAAAGGACTCTATACAACCCTTTTCACAAAGATTGGGGGTTCCACCCACTCAACCCACAATTCACCAAGGGGCAAGACAAACCTTTAAGAGTTAACAAATGAATGATATGACCCAAAATGAGATGAGGAGGCAGTAGCTATGCTTCAGGTATAGGGAGCCTTGGGACTTGACACACAGGTGTTTTGAAAAGAAGTGAATACATTGGATAGAGGTGTACTCTAATGACAAGGGAGAGCTTGAGCCATACATAAAGGCACGAAGTATGGGATTCAACTAACATTTTTGATCACCTTATTTTGTCTTTCTTGAGGACAAGCAAATTTGGGGAAGGGGAACTTGTAATGTCCACATTTGAAAAAGTGTTCTATCAATGTAGAAGTAGCATAAAATGGGTGTGTTTGAAGCTTTTGTCAAATAGTTAGAAGTAAAATAAGATGGGTGTGTGGTCAACTAGTTAGGTTTACAATGGACTATAATAAGGTGGTCAATTTGTTGTTTGATTTCTACAGAGATTGAGGAGTGGCTTTGATAGTTGATTGTTTAGAAACTACCATCAATTGAGGAGAATTGCTCAATTAAGTGCTAAGATTAAGGAAAGGACTAACATGAAATTGAGGAAAGGACTACTCAATTAAGTGTTGAAACTGCCCATGATTGGGAAATGCAAGGAGCACATGGGTTATAAAAGGCATTGAGGAAAGAACAAAAGTTACTTTCAAAACATTAAAATACAAATTAAATCTCCATTTCTAGGACTATGAAGCCATTCATAGAAGCTTTTGGGCAGTTGGAGATAGACCTCTTCAAACATGGCAGCTAGATTTTCTTGGGGACATAAACTCTCAAGCAATAGATTAAGTTTCAAAGTATTACCAGGTCATTAAAGGTGTTTACATTTGCATGTTGAATGTGTCCAATAAGTTGTATCAAATTATTAAATTTCAATTTGTTTGTGTGTATTTGAATATATAAAACATACAAAACTATCTAGTGCTAGAGTATTTTTTGGGTAATTATTAGTTGTACTTTTAGTTGGGTTTTTACATGGAGAATCTGTTAAAATAATTGTCATTGATGTCAAAGCAAAGAATGAGGTTCATTGTAATCATCTCCAAGGCGACCTTAATGGATTAAAAACGCAAATGGATTGAAATCGCAAATAGATTTAAAGACCATGAAGTCGAACTAATTCATCTAATTAATTCAGTTTGAACTATCCACAAAGCTCGAATAATATCTTTGACAGATCGGAATTTCCAGAAATAGATTGATTTCTTATCAGAATTTCTTAACCAATATAACCGATGCTTGTTAAAGTGATAACACAATATGTCAAACCCAGAAGACGTGTTTGAAAAAATCTAATCCGATTCACTAAGGGATGGATTTCTCTTAAAAGACATGCTCTTCAGTAACTAAAAGACGTGCTTGTTGGTTAAGAAGTGACTCCTCCAAACATTGTGAGTTTCATAAATTAATTCATTTATTTTCTGAAAAGACATCTTTTTAAGATGTGGCTGAACTAAACAAAAAGACGTACCTTTAAAGAAGTGATCTAATCAAAAAGAAATTTGAAGTTAAGAAAAGACGTGTTTCTTTGAAAGAGAATTCGATCTGCTGAAGGGATACATTTAGAATCATGAAGGGATACATTTAATCTGCTGAACAAATATTGAATCAAACTAATTCGATTCAAAATCATGAAAAGGCAGAACTCTTCAGAGAGGTGTGTTTTATGAAAAGGCAGACTTCATAAAGGGTACAAGTTTAGTTGCATTCTTTCATAAGAAAGGTGCAACTCTTGAGCATCATTTATAAAGAACATCCAATCAAAATAGAAAAGGGTGGTTGTTGTGTAAGAGAGCAATTCTAAGTCTGAAGTCCCATCTCCTTGTGTGGGCTAAGAGTGAGATCATTCATCACCAAAGGCAGATTGGAGGATTGGGATAGCGCAGGTCAGATTGAAGGCATCATCTTGCAACCATCAAGTCAAGGTTGGTGCCTTGCATTAGGGGCTGGTGTTCCTTGTAGGTAGGTGCCTACTAAAGTTATAAAGGTTTGGATGTTCCTTGTAGGTTGTGTCCTACTAAATCATCTTATTATAAATCTGTAAGTTGGTGCCTACTTTGAAAATATTATTTCAATAAAGTTGTGTCAATTTGGGGAAATTGATTCATATCAAAAATTGATTGTAAAAAGTTCCAAAAGATTAAGAAATAAAAGTTTTGTGATTGATTTACTGATTCACCCCCCCCCCTCTCAATAAATCTTTTGTGCTCTTCAATTGGTACCAGAGCGAGGTCCTTCTTGAAAGCCTAACCGCTTGAAGGAGATCCTTAAGAACACATATGGCGAATTCAAGCAACACTGTGAAAGCACCCATCTTTGATGGGACTAATTATGCCTTTTGGAATATCAAGATGGAAGCATACTTGAATGCACTTGGGTTTGATGTATGGCAATCTGTTGTTGATGGGCATTCACCTCCAGCTACCCCTCCAACGGATCAAGCAGGGAAAAAAAGAAGTGAAAACAATGCAAAGGCCAAGCATGCTCTTCTTTGCAGCCTAACAGATTTTGAGTTTACAAAAGTCATGAGATGCAAATCAGCAAAAGAAATTTGGGACAAACTTCAAAATATTTATGAAGGAGATGCAAAAGTTAAAAAGGCAAAGTTGCAAACTCATAGAAGAAGGTTGGAGACTCTCAAAATGGAGGATGATGAAGATATTGCTTCATATTTCCTTCGTGTTGATGAAACAGTGAATATCATGAGGGGACTTGGTGAAGAGATCAAGGATGACTTCATTATTGACAAAATTCTAAGATCTCTTTCTACAAAGTTTGAAGCCAAGGTTGCAATGTTGGAGGAATTAACAAACTTGGATCAGCTAACCAAAGATGAATTACATAGAATCCTTGCTGCCTATGAGATGAGGATTGAAGATAGATCACCACAAAAGGAAGTCTCATTCAAAGCATCCAAAAAGGGGAGGAACAAGCATGAAGAAAAGGATGAAAAATCAAATGATGAAGCAGAAGCTTACTTTATGGGTAAACTTAAGAAAGGAAAAGGAAAATTTCCTTTTAAGTGCTTCAATTGTGGAAAAGTTGGACATTATGCCTCAAAATGTCCTCAAAATGAAAACAGCTCTAGTGAAGAAGAAAAAGAAATCAGCAACAAGAAAAAGGGAAAGAAGAATTTCAATAATAATTCAAAGAAGAAGTTTCAAAAACATAAGAAGAGTTTCTATTCAAAGAAAGATAGTAGCACCTCCGAAGAACAAAGTGAAGATTGCTCTAGCAATGGTGAAGAGGAAATACTATTCATGGCTGAATGTGAAGAACTAAATGCGGATGAAGTTTTTGATAAAGAAGAAAAGATTGATCAAAAATGTAATGAAGAAGAGGAAGTGGATCTTGAAGAAGAACTGCACTATGCTTATAAGAAGAATGAAGATTTGAAGAAGAAAGCTACCAAGTACAAATTGAAGGTCAAAGTGATAACAAAAGACTTGGAGAATTCAAGCAAAACCATTGAAGATTTGAGAGCTCAAATCATGGAAGCTGAAAGAAATGAAGAAGAATTGAAAAACAAACTCAATACAAAGGAGATGAAATGTAACAAGCTGGAGCAAGAGATAGCGATGCTAAAATTGGAACTGGAGAAAACAAAGGTTCAACACACAAAGATTGATGAAGAATCCCGCAAGTTGATTGAGCTAATGAAGGCTCAAGATGTTCTTCAAAGCAAAATGGGAGGTAGTTTTGAAGAACAATCCAAGAAGGTCAGTAACTCCAAAGAAGATTTCAAGACCTTCTCAAAGCAAGTTGAAGAAGAATGGATAAGTGCTGATCCTAAAAGAAAATCAAACACTAAGCAATCATATACATTCAATGGGTATTGTTTTCTATGTAACAAATTTGGCCACAAGGTCTTAAATTGTAAAAATAAAGTAAAAAATATTCCTAGCTACCTTAGGAGAGATTATAATCCTTTCACACCATTAATGGACTATAATAGTCTATGCTACAATTGTAATAACCTTGGGCACAAAGCACAAGCTTATAGGACAGTTTTTAATGATTCTCCAAAACAAAACAAGAAAGAAGATAAGCCCATTAAAAGAAAGAAATGCCTATCAAAGTATGGAAGAAAAAGGAGAAATCAATGTTCATTCAAACCGCCTTACATGCTGAAAGTAAGAAAGATAGATGGTACATTGATAGTGGGTGCTCAAAGCACATGACAGGTGACAAGAGCAAATTCATCTCTCTTGAACCTACTGATGAAGGAACAGTAAGATTTGGTGATAATACAAGAAAACAAATAAAAGGAAAAGGAACACTTAGTCTAGATAATGGGAGAAAAAAAACAGAAAATGTTTTGCATGTTAAGGGCCTAAAAGAAAATCTTCCAAGTGTTAGTCAACTTTGTGATCAAGGACATAGTATCACATTTCTTTCTAATACATGTGATATCAAGAAAGATGGAAAGCTGGTTGCTCAAGCTGAAAGGAAACATAATTTGTATATATTAAAGGAGATAAGTTGTGAAAGTTGCAACCTAGTACAAGAGGATGAAAGTTGGTTATGGCACAAGAGGCTAGGCCATCTCAACTTTGATAATATTGTCAAAGTTAGCAAATCAAATGCTGTGAGAGATATGCCAAGGATAACAAAACCTTCTAATATCATTTGTAGAGAGTGTCAACTTGGAAAGCAAACAAGGTCAAGCTTTAAGTCTAAGGAGCATTCTTCATCAAAGCCATTAGAACTCATACATACAGATCTTTGTGGGCCAACCAAATCCAAGAACATGAATGGAGAAAGATATTTTATGTTGCTGATTGATAACTTCTCAAGAATGACTTGGGTTGCATTTTTGAAAGAAAAATCTGAAGCTTTTGATAAATTCAAAGCTTTCAAAGAGATGGTTGAAAATGAAGCAAACATCAAGATAAAATGTCTTAGATCAGATCGAGGAGGAGAATTCACATCAAAGGAATTTGAAAATTTCTGCGTAGAGCATGGAATTAAAAGGCAATTTTCTGCAGCAAGAACCCCTCAACAAAATGGGGTTGTAGAAAGAAAAAATAGGACGGTTCAAGAAATGGCAAGGGCAATGCTAAATGAAACCAAGATAGCAGATTCTTTTTGGAAGGAAGCAATTCATACAGCAGTTTACATCTTGAATCGTGCACAAATAAGAGTGAACAATGAGAAGACACCATATGAACTTTGGAAAGGTAGACCAGCAACTGTCAAGTACTTCAAAATTTTTGGAAGCACTTGCTACATTAGAAGAGACGAAGAAAATTTGAGCAAATTTGACACAAGAGCAGATGAGGGAATCTTTCTTGGATATTCATCAAAAAGTAAGGCATATAAATGCTACAACAAAAGAACTCACAAAATTGTTGAAAGTACTAATGTAAGAATTGATGAAGGAAAGCAATTCAAAGAAGTTGGACAAAGTGATCACCATATTCAAACTATGAATGATGAAGACAAAGAGGATGAGGACTCCCAAGAGGAAGAAAAGGAGGAAGAGGCAAAGGAAGAAGAATCTTCACAAAAGACTCCCATGAAGACACCAAAGACACCTTCCAAGTTTGTTCAAAAGAACCATCTTGAAGATTTGATTCTTCAAGATAGATGTAGATCTACAAGGAAAATGATGAATTACAATGAAGATTGTCATGTAGCATTCCTATCTCAAGTTGAGCCCAAAACTTTTGAAGAAGCAAGCAAAGACAAATGTTGGATTGGTGCAATGAATGAAGAATTGGATCAAATAGAGAAAAATGAAACTTGGGAACTTGTCCCAAGACCAAAAGATAAGAATGTTATTGGCACAAAATGGGTTTTTAGAAACAAATTGAATGAAGAGGGTCAAGTCACAAGGAACAAAGCAAGGTTAGTGTGCAAGGGCTATGCACAAGTTGAAGGAGTAGATTTTGAGGAAACATTCGCACCAGTTGCAAGGATTGAAGCAATTAGAATGTTTTTATCCTATGCAAGTCACAAGAAGTTTAAGGTGTATCAAATGGACGTCAAATCTGCCTTTCTTAATGGAGATCTAGAGGAGGAAGTTTATATTGAACAACCCGAAGGCTTCCTATTATCAGAAGACAAGGATTATGTGTGCAAGTTAAAGAAAGCTCTCTATGGGCTTAAACAAGCTCCTAGAGCTTGGTATTCTAGACTTGACAAGTATCTCAAAGAGCAAGGTTTCAAAAGAGGAGATGTAGATAGCAATCTATACATCAAAGAAGAGGATGGACATTTATTGATTGTGGTGGTGTATGTAGATGACATCATTTTTGGTGGAGACAAGGACAAAATGTGCAAAGAATTTTCATCATGTATGCAAAAAGAGTTTGAAATGTCAATGTTGGGAGAATTATCCTTCTTCCTTGGGCTACAAATTTCACAATCATGTAAAGGTATTTTCATCTCCCAAACCAAATATGTTAAGGAAATGTTAAAAAGGTTTAGAATGGAAGACTGCAATCCTGTGAGTACTCCCATGGTTACAGGTTGCAAGCTAAGCAAAGATGATGAATCCCAAGAAGTGAATCAAACACTATATAGATCAATGATTGGGAGTTTGTTGTATCTAACTTCTACAAGACCAGACATAATGCAAGCTGTTGGAGTTGTGGCAAGATTTCAAGCAGCACCAAAAGAAACACATGTTCATGCAGTAAAGCGTATATTCAAGTATTTGAAAGGCACAATGGAATATGGTCTATGGTACCCTAGTAGATATGACTTCACTCTTGAAGCATTCACAGATGCAGATTGGGCTGGCAATGTGGATGATAGAAAAAGTACAAGTGGAGGAGCTTTTTTTCTTGGAGGAAATCTAGTGTCTTGGATGAGCAAAAAACAAGAATCAGTCTCTCTATCTACAGCAGAAGCTGAATATATTGCAGCAGCAGCATGTTGCACTCAACTTTTGTGGATGAGGCAAACTTTAAGAGACATCAAAGTGGAGTATGATCATCCTTGCACTATATATTGTGATAATACTAGTGCAATCAATATCTCCAAGAATCCAATGATGCACTCAAGAACCAAGCACATCCCTATTAAGTATCATTTTTTGAGAGAACAAGTAGGAGAAGGACAAGTGTGTTTAGAATACATAACTACAAAAGAGCAAACTGCTGATATATTTACTAAACCACTTCCAAGAGATACATTTGAATATCTAAGGGACAAATTGAGAGTTGTTCCACATCCATCAAATTAATTGATGGCTACATGTATTCAAGGGGAGCTACGCACAAAAATCTTGTAGCTTCATGGAGCTGAAATATTGTTAGAAGACCCCTTGCCATTGCTGTCAAAGGGGGAGAAATTGGAGATAGGGGGAGCTTTTTATTTTAGCATTAGAAAACAAGGACGTTATTGAAAAGGTTGCCATCAATGACAAAGGGGGAGATTGTTAAAATAATTGTCATTGATGTCAAAGCAAAGAATGAGGTTCATTGTAATCATCTCCAAGGCGACCTTAATGGATTAAAAACGCAAATGGATTGAAATCGCAAATAGATTTAAAGACCATGAAGTTGAACTAATTCATCTAATTAATTCAGTTTGAACTATCCACAAAGCTCGAATAATATCTTTGACAGATCGGAATTTCCAGAAATAGATTGATTTCTTATCAGAATTTCTTAACCAATATAACCGATGCTTGTTAAAGTGATAACACAATATGTCAAACCCAGAAGACGTGTTTGAAAAAATCTAATCCGATTCACTAAGGGATGGATTTCTCTTAAAAGACATGTTCTTCAGTAACTAAAAGACGTGCTTGTTGGTTAAGAAGTGACTCCTCCAAACATTGTGAGTTTCATAAATTAATTCATTTATTTTCTGAAAAGACGTCTTTTTAAGATGTGGCTGAACTAAACAAAAAGACGTACCTTTAAAGAAGTGATCTAATCAAAAAGAAATTTGAAGTTAAGAAAAGACGTGTTTCTTTGAAAGAGAATTCAATCTGCTGAAGGGATACATTTAGAATCATGAAGGGATACATTTAATCTGCTGAACAAATATTGAATCAAACTAATTCGATTCAAAATCATGAAAAGGCAGAACTCTTCAAAGAGGTGTGTTTTATGAAAAGGCAAACTTCATAAAGGGTACAAGTTTAGTTGCATTCTTTCATAAGAAAGGTGCAACTCTTGAGCATCATTTATAAAGAACAACCAATCAAAACAGAAAAGGGTGGTTGTTGTGTAAGAGAGCAATTCTAAGTCTGAAGTCCCATCTCCTTGTGTGGGCTAAGAGTGAGATCATTCATCACCAAAGGCAGATTGGAGGATTGGGATAGCGCAGGTCAGATTGAAGGCATCATCTTGCAACCATCAAGTCAAGGTTGGTGCCTTGCATTAGGGGTTGGTGTTCCTTGTAGGTAGGTGCCTACTAAAGTTATAAAGGTTTGGATGTTCCTTGTAGGTTGTGTCCTACTAAATCATCTTATTATAAATCTGTAGGTTGGTGCCTACTTTGAAAATATTATTTCAATAAAGTTGTGTCAATTTGGGGAAATTGATTCATATCAAAAATTGATTGTAAAAAGTTCCAAAAGATTAAGAAATAAAAGTTTTGTGATTGATTTACTGATTCACCCCCCCCCCTCTCAGTAAATCTTTTGTGCTCTTCAGAATCCTCATGGGAGTGGTATGTGGCAGGTATGATGTCATGTTAAGGTCCTTGATCGGTTGTGTGACAATCGGTATTCCAAGGTGGTTACAATGTGGAGTCGGTTGGAATTCCAAGAAATGACTTGATATGATGTTGTAAGGAATGTGTGATTGATATGTGCATCGTGTTGGGATTAGCTACCATCCACATGGAAATGGCATCCCATTCAATGTGGCATTAGTCGCCACATGCAAGAATGTTAAAAAATGTAATTTGCACAACAAATTGTAATTTGCACTTAGTGTCATGGAAGTCATAAATGCACTTTGACACTTGTAAGGTGTGAAAATGTTACTATTATGACAAGGTAGAAAAGGATCAAGTCGGAACCTTCCAGTAGGAAGGGTTTAATTGTGGGTTGTAATGAGACTTCAAAGGCCTACAAGGTTGTTATCCCAAAGTAGAGGGAAAAAGTGAGTGTCACTATTATGAACTAGAGCTTGAACCAGTTCACTTGTAACCTATATAGATTGCCTTTTCTAACCCCCTAAAACATGTTCTACAACAAGGCTAGATTCCTTCAGCCTAATAAGAACTTGTTGACCCTTGAATTCTACAACAAAGCCCTTATCCTCCATAATCGAAATTGAAACCAAATTCTTCCTAAGACTAGAAACAAACAACACATCATCAAACTCCAAATAGTTACCTTACTGAAGTCAAAAGGGAATTGTGCCAACTCCTACTACAAGATACTTGGCATATTACCAAGCTCAACCTAAAACTTCAAAGTTATGCTCCTTTAATTTGGTAAAATACTACCTACCTGATGTCATATGTTTAGATGCCCCACTATCCACATACCATGCATTCCTAGGAAATGTGTTGGTAGAAAGAAAAGATGCCATTGAAAAATCCTCTCAAACTTGGCAGCAAACTCATTCACTTGAATTACTACAAAGGCTACCACCTCCTCCTATTGTTGTTTTCCTCAGTTCTTCTTCTTATCTAGACACTATGATCCATAATGACTAAACTTACAACAATTGAAGCACTTGACTTTACTCGAGTCCTTCTTCCCTACCTATGAGGATCCTTCCTCATCTTTTCCCCTACCTTTGTTTTTCCCTTTTCCTTTATTTCCCTAAATCTGTCCATAAAGGGTTAAATTCTTGTCACCACTCTTCTTGTTGGCTTTCAACTCCATTCAAGTTCCCTCCTAGACAAAGTCATCCCACAATCTTTCAAAAGAAGATTCTCCCAAGCACAAATGCCATGAGCAATAGCTTGCCATGAAGATGAGAACCCATTCAACACCAACATGACTAGTTCCGCGTTTTCAATTTTCTCCCCAACTATTGCAAGTTGATCACAAAGGTGTGTGACCTTCATAAATTAACTATTTATTGTATTTGTTTTAGACATCTCTATGGATCCGAGTTTGTTTCTCAATAACATTTTTCTATTTATGTTTTCACTCTAGAAAAGACTAACCAAAGCATCGAACATCTCCTTGGTTGTTTTCTTTTTTGACAAATGAGGAATTAAATGATCCTTCACCACATCCATAATCATCCACTTCAATTGAACCTCTTTCTTCTTGTGAGTTGCCAATGGCTAAGCATTTTTGGGCAAAGTCACCACATCCTTAACAATTTCCCAAAGATCATTTTCCTCCAACAACAAAGTCATCCTGACTTCCCAAGGTAGGAAATTTAATACACCATCTAATCCGTCCTCGATCTTGAAACTAGATGATGCCACTATAAAAAAATACAAATGCCACTATTAAAAAAAAAAAATCTTTACAAAAAACAAACTACTAGATCTAGAAATAAATAAATTACTCAAAAATAATTTCAAAATACCTGTTACAATCTATAAATCCTAGCTCGCTAATTTATTCAAAACCCTAGCTATAGCAAACCAAGTCATAAACTTCTATAACCCTAGTTTGTTGTGTGTCCTAGCCACGATTTACACAATACCAAAAGCCCTAGTTCGTGATCTACTAAAAAACTAGGAAATTGTGGTTTTAAAACACTTGAAATGAACCCTTCTACCTTGGATTTACTCTCTACCCTTAGTTGTCATTTCAAAAACCTTAGCCATTGCAGAATTTACACAAAGAAAACCCATTGATTTCTAGTAAAAAAAATCTGCAGTTTTTTATTAAAAAAATCTCTTGCAATTTTTTTCCTTTTTAATCACAATTCTTCATAAAAAAACCGATGTCACTCTAAACAAAACCAAGTCATATGATTTTTGTCCCAACCGACCTGCAATTTTCTTTACAAAAAGAAACAATTTCTCCCTCTGTCTAATTGCACAATCTCTCCACAAAAATCCACAATTTCTCCCTCTATCTAACTATAGGGGACGGGGTCATTTTGGGCAAGGGATGCGTCCTCGGGGAGCACTGAATTATAAAACATTAGAATCTTGATATCTAAACTTCAATCTCAAAAATTCTTCGAGCAATTTTTTGAACTTTAAATTTTAATTATTAAATTAAAAAATTAATTTTCCCCGATTTTTAAAATAATGGTCGTCATCATCATCCACTAAGGCTTCTATTTGTATTGATACACAAAAGTAATCAAGCAAAGATTATGTTTGAAAAATGTGTGTCTACATTGTTTAGCATTAACCCTAGCTACGCCATGGCAATGTCGTTTTCCTAAAACTCTACCCATGAAATTTCCTGAAACCCTAGCCACACCAAAAATTTGTTGAAAACCATGGGTCAACAATTTTGCCAAAAAATGCGATTTAATGGGGGGAATAATCGGCAAACCTAGCAATTTCCAATTTTTTCACAATTTCTACTTTTGTGGATTGTATACTTGATGTCTGCAGATTGAGAAAGGTGACGAAAGGAGATGACTATATTGTACTTGGATTCTATGTTCATGAATCAATACAATTGTTGGCTCTCTTTTGCTATTGAATTTTTTCCCGAAGGGGTTTCATGAGTTGAACCTTGTGTCTGATGTGTTAAGTAGATATTGTGTTTGAATCTCTTCTTCTTCCATAATGTTTCGCTAAATCAATTGATAATAGCAAAAATAAAAATTGTATTTTGATCACATAATCTAAAGTTTTAAAGCAATTCTCTTTCAAGGGGGAGATGATCAATAAACTATGTGTGCATAGATCAATATCCATAAAAAAAGCAAGTACAAGGAAAATAAAAATCCAACAATACACAACAATAACACAAGACAATAATAATTTCAAACAACCTAGTATTCTAACGACACTATGGCATGTCTTAGTGGGCAAGTGATGAAGATCCATTGATTCTATCATGGAACCATTGGCTTGAACTGGATGAAAGAAAAGCATATGTAGCCTAAACCTAGGTGTGTGACAGGCCCGATATGCACACAAAAACCTTATAGAAAAAATCAACCCACTAACCACAAAATATGCCAAAGAACAGGCTCAGAAGTTCTGATAGTCCAGGGAGAGCCCAAAGGCCAAAGGGACAAATAAAGGTTATCATGTGTAGATTAAAAACAAGTTCCCAGTGTACCCAGGTATCCATGGCAAAAACACATATACCAAGGTTTACAAGAACCCCTTATTGGCAAAAAAACATATACCCAGGTTTACACGGATCTGGATTCTATGCAAGTACTCAGATTTATTCTAACACGCCAGTCTGCCTAAAAAGTCCCTTTGTTAAATTAGGCCAACAGCCTTCTATAGTCACTCAATTATTCTGTGGACTTGAAATTCCAGCAGAATAACATCACATCAGGATCTTTGTTTTCAAATTAATCTAACCTGTAACAAAAACATAATACCCAATATTTTACAGATAGTTCCAAGATTTATGAGAGACATTACACACTGTATATGTTGGCACATTGTATTATAAAATCAAAACACAGCAAGGTGTTTGTGCTAATTGTACTATAATTACACTGAAAAAGATTAACATTGAGGAATAAACAACTGAAAATGAAGGCCATACCTCTTGAGAATCTTCTTCATTGCATTGATCTGTGTCTGCACCAACAGCGTTGCAGGAAAACCACCTATTGGCAGTCTCTCTGTATAATCTCCTCCTCTCTAATGCACAAGTTCTACTAGGACCACCAGGTAATGGAGAAAAGTGGAGCTGGTGGTCCAGTCTCAATTTGAATTTTAAGAATAGAGCAATTTGAGGTTGGCAAAAAAGCCTGGAGCACTGTCTTCCGTTTACAGATGACTGTCTCCTAACAGAACTGCTGCTTCCAAAGTTCCTGACTGCGAGGGAAGCCTGTTGGACAGCATTGCTCTTGGGAAGTAGTAAAACTGAAATAGGAGAAAAGCTGTATTGGCATGTTTCCATTGAAGAGGAGCTAAGAGTCTAACACCATGTTCAGGCATAGTGCATCATGGTTAACATGCAATCCTATGCCACGGATAGGACTGCACCCGCTTCTGCTCTTGAAATTTCACAAGAAAAAAAACTATAAGAAACCTCTAAAATCTATATTGACAAGAAACCATTTCACAAGAAACAAAACCATAAGAAACCTCTAAAATCTATATTGACAAGAAACCATTTCACAAGGAAAAAAAACATAAGAAACCTCTAAAATCTATATTGATAAGAAACCATTTCGCAAATAGCACATCTTGATTCAAATTCGCCATAAGCAATACTGAGCTACGGTTTAGACTGCACCCAAATCAGTTCTTTGCCCATTTGGCAGCACAACAGAATAAAAACACCACAGGAATTCTCAATATTCCCTATGTAGAGAAACAACACAATTTTCAAACATACCATATCTTGCATCAAATAAAGCGGGAACAATCCAATCCTACAGATTAAACAGCGCCCAATTCAGCTCTTGGCCATTTTTGTAGTATTTTTTTTTTAAATCATAAGAAATATCAAAGATATCTTTTGGAGAGGAACTATACCCTATTCAAACAAAGAGCATCTTGCTTCAATTTCGGCACAGGCACTCCTATACTACACTTAATACTGCACTGAGGTCTTTGCCTTCTCTTCAGGAAAACAAATGACCACAACTAACCTCAACACACTATATTGGAGAGAAACCAGTAGAATGGTAGCATGCTATGCTTCAAATGCAACACAATCAATCCCAAGCTACAGAATAAACTACACTCAATTCAGCTCTTGGGGCTTTTTTGAAGAAAAATAAAAAGAAACGCATTTTATAAACCCTATGCTACATAATGAAGTACGCTAAGTTCAGTTCTTCGCCCTTTCTTGCAGGAAAACCAAATGAAATACACATTAAAAACCTCAAAATTATATTCGGAAGTTCAATTAATAAAATGTTCAAACACAACATATCTCTCCCAACACAACACAGGACTAGATTACACCCGCTTCAACTCTTGACCTTTCTAGCAGGAAAAAAAACTAAAACGCACTATAACTCGAACCTGTAGTCTCAGCCCCGCCCCCTAAGCACATTTATCCTTTCACAGAAATTTCACATACCCAATCTGAAATATACAATTTGAAATATTTGCCCTCTCACTGAAACTCGTATTACCCACTCTTAAAACAATTCGAACAGTGGGCACCTAAATCTATCACAGAAACAAATTATATTGTATCCATAATGTTTCTGAACTTTTCATATGTAGTAAGAATCAATTAACACTCGTATTAACTTCTACAGCCTACCCACTACGGTGTAATAAAAACTATTAACAAGGACAAGAGCAGAAAGCTGTCCACACTCACCATTTGTTGTTGGACTTTCGGGCTCTGAATGAATTTAATGCGGCCTCGTAAGCTAAGCCCAGACTAAAAAAATACAAGATTCAATGGTATGCTCCGCGCAAGAGCTTCAGCCTTGAGAGAGGCTATAAAATAATGTAATTTTGAATTTTCACGGATACATTAATGTGAAAAATTCAAGGCTGTGGAAGAAGACATTGGAATTGGCATGGGGAATGATTAAAAAATCAATTGGAATTGAAGTACGGATGAAAAAAACAAGAATTCCCTTAAGAGGATCAAAAAACTGATGTACATAACGTGCCCGTGGCTGTTACAAAGAATCTACACCTTACATTGCCCTATTTGAGCCCTTAATCTACGCCTTACATTGCCCTTTTTGAGCCCTTTTAGGGAAGGTTAATAAAACTAGCATGCGTATCTTTAATAAATATATATAAAAAAAATTAATTAATGTGGTGTAAAAAAGCTAAGAATCAAATTGGTTACTATCTCTTCACTGAAGTTATAATGTTGTAGTTCAAGAAGCTTTAAATCAAATAAAGCAAAATTTGTATTGCAATTTAAAATTGCTTTTATTAGTTGATTTTGTTGTATTACAATTTATAAAGATATTAAATAAAATAAAATATGAGAGTGTTTTTTTAGGATTTTATTGTGTGAAAAATTTTTATATCAATTATATAAAATAAAATATGTTTATTTGATTGTTTTTTATTATTATTTAATTTTGTGAATATAATTATCAAACTTCATTGTTGTAAGACATGTATTTAATAAATATATAAATTACATCGAGAGTTATAATGATATGGTTTGAAGCAACTTTAAAGCAAATAAAATATGTTTTTATTATTGAATTATGTTGTATTTGGATTTGAAATTGCTTTAAACGAAATAAAAGATGTTTATTTGATTTTTTTTATTATTATTTAATTTTGTGAATACAAACTATCAAACCCCATTGTTGCAAGTGATAAATGCCTCTTGACGTATTTAATGAAAGTGTTTTGTCATATCCAAATACATTGAATTTGTAATGTTTCTCTAATCAATTGCTTTTACTATAAAAAATATGATATTTTAAAGAAAAATAAACTTTTTTTAGTTTAGATAATTCCAATATAATTCATTTAGATTAATTTAATGATAATATTAATGGGTTAATATATTTTAAAACAATAAATGTTAAGTATGGAGAATAAATACAATAAATGGTAGTTTTTAGTGTTACAATTGAAAAAAGAGTGTATTTGTTGAAGACTTAGTGTGAATAGGAATATGTGGAACAATCAAAATATTCAATAGCAAATGAAGATCAAATCAATAATCTCAAATTCAATGATGAATAGACCTATTATCAATGAAGCGATAGCAATAATCAAATGAGTGCAATCAAATAGCAAGAACGTAAATCAAACTAAGCTAATCTAACCTACTTTACCTCATCTAAAAAATGTCAAGCCTTACTCCATTGTCAAAAGTATAAGATTGTGCTTTTGGATACGATATGTGGATTGCTCATAAACTTAACATAACTTAGTTATGCAAAAGCAAGATATACAACGAGTAGAGTTTAATTGTTGAATCGAGGAGCTTAGATATAAATTCTAGGAGCGATTGAATGATCAAAGGATGTTTGATTTATAGGATTTCAGGACATGAGATCAACGATGTGAGATGTGAGATGAAATCAATGGATGAGGATTGATGAGAGATCAAGATGATCATGCATGGAGAGATGAAGTGAAGTTCACTCACTAAATTTAGCAAAGTCACTAAATTTAGGAGAGTTCGCTATTTTTAGGAATGATCACTAAATTTAGTTTGGTTTCTAAATTTAGAATAATTAGGAATGATAACTAAATTTAGTTTGATTTCCAAATTTTAGGATTTTTAGGAATGATCACTAAATTTAGATTGATTTTAAATTTAGTATTTTTAGGAATGATCACTAAATTTAGTTTGGTTTCTAAATTTAGGTTTTAGAAGAACAAAGATAGGACATGTTATTATTAGGAAATAAATAATTTTATTTATTTTTAGAGGAATGTGCAAACTAAATGAATTAAATAATTTATTTAATTTTGGAGGAATAATTAGCTACTTAAATAATTAAGAAATTATTTAATTGTGTGGATAAGAAAGAATGTATGATCTTTAATTATTTAATTATATGGATAAGAGGATAATGAAAGATTTAATTTTAATTGTGTGAATAAGAAGAATATTTGGAATTAAAGTGGATGAGAAAAATTATTTAATTATTTTAGGTGATGGAAAAAATGATGAAATAATTAAATAATTAAATGTGAGAAATACGTTAGTTTAATCAAAAAAATGGAAATTATTTAATTAATAGTGATGAAAATGGTGATGAGTGATAATGACTGGAAATGATGAACTAGAAGAGTGTGTTAGACATTTTTAGGTGTCTACATTTAGAATATGTGGTGTCTTTTGATTAGAAATGGAACATGAGAGTTAAGAACTCGCCTTGGAATCAAAATATTTTAATTGCAATGCAAAGGGTTGAGTATGTAGAGCATGATCAAGTTTACAATTGCAAAACTATCTTGTATGTACAAAAATGATCTAGTAATCTACACTATCAAAAGGGAAAATCTGGAGGAAGGCATGATTCATCAATGGCAACCACAAAACTCTCTAATTCAAGCCATAGAGACCCTAATCTAACAATGAAGTACAAGATGACAATAGAAATCAAATCATAAAGTAGATATACCTCAGCTTCTCTATCAAAGTTGATTCCTCTTCTTTGTTCTTCCCAAATTTGCTTGTTTGCTCTCATATATGAAGTGTGAATAATTTGCAAAAAGCTCAATGCAAATGTAAGATAGCAAAAGCTCAAAGATTTGTGGTTAGCCATCAAAGAGATATGAGGGTTGCTTTTATAGAATTGTCTATTTTGAATGGACGATCAAGATTAAGAGGTGGATGATCAAGATCAAAGGTCAAGAATCCTTGAGAGGAATTAATGAACGAGTTAACTAAGTGCAACTAGATGAAGGATTTTAGTTAACTATTTGCATGGAGAATTGATTAAAGAGTTAAGGGATTCGATTGCTTCGATAACTCACACTGAGTGGGAGTGAACTGATTTGATTGAGGAGAGAAGTGGAATTGACTAATTAGTTAACTATTTGCATGGAAAATTGATTAAAGAGTTAAGTGATTTGATTGCTTCGTTAACTCACACTGAGTGGGAGTGAACTGATTTGATTGAGGAGAGAAGTGGAATTGATTAGTCAGTTGACTAAGAGAAAGTGTTTGTTAAGAACGAGGTGGAAATGCATGAGATTAATAATTAAATAAATTATTAGAGGAATGTGCAAGATTAAATTTATTAAATAAATGATTTAATTTATTTTAGAAGAAGATAATATTTGAGAAATAAATTAAATAATTAAAAACAATTATTTAATTTAGGAAGTGAGAACTTGCATGAGTATTTAATAATTAAATAAATTTAATTATTTTTTAAAATAAATTTAATTATTTTTTAAAATAAATTTAATTATTATTTACATGTGCAAGATTGAATTAATTAAATAAATAATTTTATTTAATTTTAGAAGAAGATAATGTTGACGAATTAAATTAAATAATTACTTAATTTAAGAAGTGAGAATTCATTAAGTAATAAATTATTTAATCTTGGAGATAAAAAATAGATAAAGAATTTGCATGAGATTTAATAATTAAATCAATAAATAAATTATTAAAGGAATGTGCAAGTGGGATTTGAATAAATAAATTATTTTTTTTATTTATCATTAATGAATGGATAATGTTGAGGTGGTGGGCCTAGCTCGATTGGCTAAGCATCCTATTGCAGGAAGAGGTCATGAGATATAGTCTCCCCATTGCGTGAGATTAAATAATTAAAGTAATTATTTAATTTAGAAAGTGGATAATTAAATAATATTTATTTAATTTTGGAAGGGATAATGGATGATTAATTAAATAATGTTAATTTATTTAATTAATTTAGAAGAATAAAGATAATTAAACAAATAGGATTTATTTAATTACTTAAGAAGATTAATAAGAGTTAAAATCATAATTAAATGAGATTTATTTTATTAATTAAGAAGATTAATGATAAAGTGAATTAATTAAATAACATAAAGTCATTTCATTAATAGTGGAATAAATATTAGTGATAATAATTAAATAATTGAAATATTATTTAATCATTAAGAAATGACAATAATTGGTGCTAAAATGTTACTCACAAGCTAGGACAAATTTGGGTATCTACATACATGATTCTATTTTTTCATTTCACCTATTTTTCTTATGCTTCTTCTATCTCTTATGATAATGTAAAGACTAGTGGTATTTAGAATACCTTGGAAGAGTTGGCATTATATCTCTAGGTGACATATTTTCTTAAGTCATCTTGCAAAAATATGCGTGAATAATCAAAAACACAGTTTTGATATACACATGTTCTTCGAATGTTTTTTGTAGGACCTAAAAATTAGCTCTAGTATGGGATCACCTATGAAAAATAATTAAGACCTTCTACAAGAGATTACGCAATAATATGAGCTTACTTGATATTAAGATCTATGAAATATGATGATGAGGTATATTACAAAGTGTACAATGACCTTGCTTATATAAACAAAAACAAAGTGTGTAGTACCAGCATTAAATGATTGTGTCATAATCAAATGACATGAGTCAACTTTAAATGACCTAGAACTCCAATATTTAATAAAAGCTAAAAAGCTAAAATCTTATCTAAGCATTAAATATGCATACAATCTAAGTGGACCTAATATGTAAATAGGACCCCAATAAGCAACTAGATAGGAAATGTACCTATTTACACCAACACCTCCCTTATGTGCAACTTAGGAAAAATAAATTATTATGCAAATAATACAAAGATGGGTCCTGGCTATGAGGCCATGTAAGGTCTCCATGTACAAATACAAATGCAATCTCTCACAAACGAAGAAAAGGAGAAAAACCACATGGAAAAAATCTCTCCAAAAGAAAGAAAAGATACAATCAAGTGATGAAATATGGAGGAACATATGATACCCCCAAGTACAACATCTATCGCATATATACATTATATCCCCCCTATAATATGGAAAGAAAGAGACCACATAGCCCCCTGTAATGAAGTAGCTCCACAACCACTAAATAAAGTTTAAAGATAAAAGAGAATCCAATATCAACAAACAACATGTCTCCCCTTGGGAAGAAAGAGTTCCAATGGTTGATGCTAAATAAACCTCGTCTCCATAACAAAGAAAGAGGAAATAAGCCTCATGAATGATATCTCTGAAGATGCACCAAGTGTCACTAAATATGTCTCAACAAAATCGGGTGTGACCCCAATCAAGGAAGAAGACAAAGGATGTGGAAACTCAAGAGAAACATCCAAGGAATGTGTATGATAAAAGAGGAGAGTGGCCCCCTCGAGCATGTCCTCTAAATGTGTAGAAGAGGAATGAAAAACCAAATTCGATATACCTATCATGAAACCATCCTACAAAGGAAAATCTAGAAAATAAATTGTGTCTTTCTCATCTGAAGTCTTGGAATCCAAGTCAAAACTCAAATCTAAAGAAGCGAGAGATGATAGAACCTCATCAAAGGGCTAAAAAATGAGGTTCAAAAAACCACCATTTGAACAACTACCCACACTTGATCTAGGAGAGTGACCCTCATCAGGAATAAAAGTAGAAAAGGTGTAGATATTTACATTGTGGTCAGCCATACCCATTACAACAAGTTATCTAGTATGCAAATCATGAATGAAAACTGAATCTGGAGTGAACTCAACGGATTTACAGCACGTGTTATTTGATATACTAGAAGAATATTATATCAAACATCGTGGATTCAAAGAAAATCATCAAAAATACCATTGGGCATAGGGTGATCCCATAATAGTGGTTTACAATTTTTGGCCAAACTAGACACTGAAATTTTTTTTAACTAAATCTTCACCTTCGAGCACCTAGAGTGGCTAAACCGTGAGGAATTTGAAGATGATGCAAACTAGAGTCTCATCTCATTTTGTCTATAGATTCTAAAAATATTTTTTTCAAAAAATATGGAATCAGATTGCACTTCTTTTTCTATCTCCCATGAAAACTGATTTTTTTTAGAAAACAACATTTTTAAAAAGTGACGCACATCGTATAACACATAATTTTTTTTCCATGAAGGATAAAATTCTAATTCTTTAGAATATATATTTTTAACTTTGATATCTAGCGCTTCCACTTGGTTAGATAGTTTTTTATTGAATTTTTCTTTAATCAAGTTTTGAAGTCAAACCAATTACAATTTAGGCATAGTGTGACCATATAACGCGTAACTTTTTTTGTATATATCAAAATTCAATTTATTTATTTTTGTTCGATCAAGGACTTCAATATCTAGTGCACTCATATTTTTATAAAAAAAAATTGATAATCTGCTATTTTTCCACATGTGCATAATAAAGACCTTCATTTTCAATCAAAAACCTATGTTTAATAAAACTAAAAAAACAAATACATAATAAAACCAAAACATATTAAAATTATATTTGTTGGATAGCTCATTCTGAGGACTACCATAATAATTTTAAATGAATTCATTTGATCCTCCAAAAGGTAAATCAAAAGTGATTTTTTATCAATATTTTGATAGGTGTAAAGGAGACTCATTTATAGGTATGGTTTAAAACTAAGGAGGTTATATCTAATGGGGGTTTGATCTAAGGTGGTTTGATCAAACCCTCTTCAATTGGAATCCTTAAAATGGAACTTTTTAAGGCTTAAATCATTATATTTTCTAAAAATATGTGCTTTTAGCAAAAAATAGTTCCTCTTAGAAATTGTAAACCAGCTTTGTGGGATCACCCCATATCAACAACTCCTTTACCAAATACATCCAAATAAACACCATTATCCATCAAGAACTTGATGATTGAAGTATGCTTTAAGGATGAAAACCTATCAGGTTACCCTGATATATGACATGAGGCTCCTAAGTCAAGAATCTAATCTCTAGACTATTCAATATGTGTTACAAAAAGAGCATGACCTTTCATCTTATGATCTTTTACCTTATCACTCCCATGAGCATTACTTGTGGTACATGTGTGTGTGTAGAAGATGTAGGTTGTGAAGAAGAAGAAGAAGGTGAAATTATAGATTTAGAAGGCAAAGAAATGTTATGCTCTTTTAGAAGTTACCTCATATCTTGATGTCTAACTATTTCTTATAGCAAGTTTGTTCACCATGTCTAGGCCCGTTACAATAACCACATTGGGTTTCTCCTTAGTTTTATCCTCTCTAGGAGAGGTGGGTGTATCACAAGATTATGTATTAGGTTTTGACTTCTTTCCTTTTCCTTTAGGTGATGATGCAATCAAAGCGTGATTCTTAGAGTGTTTATCATGTTCAGTAAGTTTAGTTTGTTTGCTAGTCAACATATCACAAAATGTCTTTGTAAGATAGGGGGACCACCCACTGCAAGGCCCCATGTCACGAAAGGCCAAGAGTGGAAAGGTTTCCCTAACTTACCTCAGCTTAAAGGAAGGTTAGAATAGGAGGGATGAGAGTGATGAGGATTATGCATCCTTCGATCACTCTACAATCTTGAGAATTGAAGGGAGACTAGAAGAGTCGCTTTCCAGAGTCAACTTTGTGTCTCAAGTAGCTCTATATCCAAGGACAAAAGCGTGGTTTTGGGATGTAAAGCAGCGCACTGGTGTCTCATAGGTGCGTTGGCGTCTGTATGGCCAGAAAACCAAAGAGATAAGGTTTTTCTCTAAGGAAGGGCTAACAACCTAGTCTACAAGTTTCTAGAAAGACAAACTAGTATTAAGAAGTATGAAAAATATAGATTAACGTAATAAAGGAAGTATATTACCAAGAGGGTGATGAAGATGATCTTGTAGAATATCCTCCTCGCCAGTTTGCTTTGAAATCTCTCCACCTGCACACAATAAAGGGAGAATTTTTTTGGGGCTATATAGGGGCCTACCTCAGTTAGACCCCCGTCTTGGTGTTTTCACCTCCACGGACAACCAAGTTTGGAATAGTAGAGATAATGATAAAGAAAAGAATTACAAGCTATGTAAACACAAAACACTACAAGCAGTACATGCTTACTCAATCAAAAACAATAAGAGAGATTAGAGGATCTTACCACCTTTGTCCAAAGCACTCAAGGCTTATGAAGGAGAGAACGAGAGGGACTCAAGCTTCTGTTACCATGGTGTTTGTCCTATGCTCGCCCTGTTGGAGTGATGGAGTAGTGGGTTGTTGCGATGGAGTGAAAGAATGCTACTACAAAGCTTGAATGGGTGTTGAAAGAGTGGAGAAAATGTGAAGTGATGAACTCAAGATCTCTCAAAACTTTAGAATGGATGGAATGGTCAAGAATATGAAGGAGAAGGTGGAAAATGACCATATTTGGGTTGGTCAGCCGAAGAGGGACATTACTCTTCAACTTCCAATCGAAAATGTAATGCCTTTGCAGTCTCTAGCCACAGGAATCTGCCAGGGATGTAAGCACATCGTGCGAACGTCTGAGCATCGCATGAATGTCTGTGCACTACACATGCATCCTCAATAGAAACGCCCCCACCAAGACACAAACAAGGTGCCAAGTGGAATGTGAGCAATGGGCTTAAGTGGAACTAAGCCTTCACCTTTAGTTTTCTAAAGTGTAAGGGGTGATGGGGGAATTTGCGTTAGGGTGAAAATTCATGCTCATATATTTTGCCCCCACTTTAGCGAGCACAAGTATTGATGAGTGCTTCGGTAAAGTAGAGTAGTAAATAATTAATCGAGTAAGAGGTCTATACCTGAATTGACGAGGAAGTAGAGCACGGTTTGGCAAACTCAGAAGTGCAGGAGAGGACTTCATAATTCCATAGAACTACAAAGTTGAAGTACAGAAGTACCTTATAGGCTCACGGTCCTGCAAGGGTGGTATCCCCCATGAAATCTCACATGAGGGAGACCGAGTAAAGAACCTTACAGACCCACAAACCTGCAAGGAGGGTATCCCCTAAGAAGTCTCACATGAGGGAAACCGAGTAAAGAACCTTATAGACCCACAAACCTGCAAGGAAGGTATCCCCCAAAAACTCTCACTTGAGGGAAACCGAGTAAAGGGGACTTCGTAGAGTCAGAGATGGCGACATGTTTGCCCACAAGTAGAACACATCAGGAAGCGATTGTGCAGGCCAATGAATGAACAATCACACAGACCATCGCTAATTTGTAAGGCTTTCAAAGGGCTCCCTCGGGAACCCTTCAAAAGGAAGGAGGGTCCACTCAAGGGATGCACTATTTGAAAGGTGAAGTCTAGTCGGGTTGCCCCCAAGCTATACATGAAGATGCGAAGTAGGCCTAGTTAGGCTCCCCCCATACTAGACATGAAGGTGTGCAACCGGTCTAGTCGGGCTGCCCCCAAGCTAGATGCCATAGAACTTTGCTGAAAAACTTTTGAAGGGGTCCCTCGAGAGCCCAGTGTGAAAAGAAGGGGTCCACTCAAGGGACACGCTATTCAAAAGCTTAATGTCTTATTTCTCGAATCGATTCATCATTAAGGAATCCTTTTGAAATATGTTCACTTCATTAAGGAAGGAGATGTGCTCATGCAAGGGGAAGGCTAAGACTGTTCTTGCTTTGGAGGAGAGTTTCCAGGCCCTTTTTGTGCGAACCCATGATGAAGGAAACATGTTTTGCTAGGGTTTCAAGTCGAGAATGCAATTCTATCAAGGAAGTGTGTGAAGAGTCTTTGAGAAAAGATTCATTTGGCAACGAATTTGTTTTCTAAAGACCAAGTAATGTAGAGGAGGCGTTGTCACACATGAAAGGGACAACTCAAGCAAAGATGAGAGAAAGATAAAGAAAACATATCACATATAGAGGGCACAAGGGGGTCTAGTTTCGCAGGGTCAGATTTGCCTTTATTTATAAATTGTAGGTAACCACGATAAGAGGTGAAATATCATCAACCCCCAACTAGATCAGGAAGAATGCATGAAAGATGAAGAAAAATAAAAATTGGGTCAACATGGAAGGAGGCCTAAATGCTCTCGATGCTTTGCATCGTCCCCAATTTATCGAAAGTCAATCACAAATATGGAAGAATGATGACACATATAGAGAAGGTTTACAACATAAACACCACACTTGTATCCATACACCAAAAGGGGTGACGAGGGTCATCTAGTCACATGTGGCATGATCATGAGGGAACACATGTCACGTCACACACATCTAATCTAAAGATCAAGAAGGGGGTCTCCCCCTAACACTGGTCGACCAAGAGGTTGTCAAATTCCCACTCTAGATCATCGAAGGGGGAAAGATGACGAGCCTGCAACAGTGTAATGTTAAGGGGAGGAGCTTCTGATCCTCCCGTGACAAGGGCCAAAGCAGAGGGACTGGTGAGGTCTTCGTCACTTAAATCTTGTGGGTCTAGGGTCAACGACCTCGCAAAGATTGTTGACAAGGTTGGAACTTCATCCATTGAGTCAAACATGCACTTAATAAGAGTGCCATGTTTCACCTCAGCGGATGAAGGATTTTGCACCCGAGGTTCACTACTAGGCTCACCAAGGGACTCGAGAGCAATGACAAACTCGAGGAGGCTGGAGTTGGTTATGTCGCTAGGACAGAACAAGTTAATTTGGGGCCACCTTTCAGAGAAGGTGGGCTCTTCTTACATCCTCCATTGTTGGAGGGGCCACACTCTACCTTCTTCTTCATCGGAGGAGGTGAACTCCCCATAGATGAAACAAGGAAGGTCGAGGGAGAAAAGGAGAGAACCGTAGTGGGCACAATCAAAGTGTTCACCATGTCCACAGGTTTTGGGAAAGGCAAAACATTCAGGATGGGCGTCAACAAGGGTGGCTTCATCAAAGGAGCGATGAACACTTGCACCCTTCTTAGTATATGTGCGCTCACAACGGGAGCCGAGAGAGATTCAAAGATGGAAGGAGGAAAAGAGGAGGACACAACAGGAGATGCGGTCTTCTCCTCCTCCTTCTATAAGGAGGCTTGCTCAGCTAGGAGAGCCTTTTGTCAGCATGTATGCTCATGCCCAAGGTAGTTTCTATGGCTCTTCAAACTAGAAGCTGAAACTTGTGAAGGGACATAAGGATCCTGCTCAGCCACCTACTCAGCCATGGGAGTGTCCTCCACAACTGTCTCCAATGGAAGGGAAAACTCTTGAATGGGAGAAGGAGGGGTAGGCTCAGAAACGGTGGGAGGAATCAACTCTACCACCTTAAAGGTGGATCCTTTCCTGTTTGGGGGAACAGGAATAGGTCGAGGGGTAAACTCTCTCTGCTACCCTTTCTTTCTTTCGTACAAATAATACTAGGGTCTCAAGGACCCGTTAGGGAGATCTGATATCTTGACCTTGGGCTTTCACCAAGGAGGCATCGTCAGACTTAGCGGGTAGAACCCGGGCTTGTTCATCCAGTACTCTTCCCAAGAGAAGGGAGTGGACGAGTCAACTCAAGAGGGTGCGAGTTTCTCCTTTCATTTTCGAGAGGAGGTAGCAGGCTATTCAACTATAGGAAGGGTCAACTTTGGTTGTACCTTGTCCCCAATTTTGTACTTCAAATAGTTCTTTTTTCTTTTTTTACTTTCCAGGGGGTATCCCCGCGGCCCAGCCCAGCGCCCAGCAGCCCGTATCTTGGGTACCTAAGGCGAGCTGAGGCGAGACTAATCTTGTAAATCAGGTTCGTTCTATATGGGAGTGGACCAACTGGAGTGGGCCAAAAATGATCCATATCCTCCATGGGATACCACAGGTTGATAACTAGTGTCATGCACTATGTGCACAACACCTTCGTGGGAAAACTTAAGGCACTTATGAATCACAGAGGTGATCCCATTCATGGAAGCTAGCCAAGGTATGCCTAGCTTCACTCTGAATAGGTCCTACTCAGGGATGACATCAAAGACCGTGTCTACACTCCTAGGTCCCACTAGGACGAACAACGTTATCAATCCATAGGGTTTAAGAGAAATTTCATCATGTGTGCAGATGATGGACTTTATTTTGTCATATTTCTCCCTCTGTAGGAATTTTAAGATTAACGTCTCCTCTGTGATAACATTCACTCTACTCGCGGGGTCGACTAAGACCCTTGTCACAATGTTACCATTGAGGTGAGCGAAAAGATAAAGCAGAGAAGGCTTGTTATTTGTTGGAACGTCTTGCAAGGTGAATGTCACATCCGACGAGCCTGTCACAAGATGAAGAGAGGGAGTAACATTAACCATGTTAACATACACCTCAGGGTGAGAGGTAGAATCAACAGGATCGATAATCATGTTAGCAGAATGTGACAGAAACGGGTATGTGTATATCTGTAATTCACTGTTAGCTTTTGCCACTAATTTGTTCATATTTTGTTTTCCTCCATCAAGATGGATAATATCGTCCTCAATGCAATCTTGTATCTCATGATGTAGGTGCATACAATGTTCAGTATCGTGTCCGTTAACTTGATGGTACTGACAATAAGTATTTTCTTCATAGCAACTAGGTATGGTTCTCTAATTGGTTTAGGAGGTGGTAGGGTAAGGATCTTATCCTTCACCAACTTCTGCAAGATGGAAGAATAAGATTTTGATAGCTTTGTAAACTTTTGGTCGCGTCTAAGGCCATTGTTATCCACACTGGCTACTACATTCACAACAGTTTTACCTCTTCCCAAAATCGATACGATAGATCTTCCTTCAGAGCGAGAGCGGGAGCGGGAGGGAGGACCCCCGAACTAAACCACTATTTGTTGGTATTCTCGTAAAGCCACACATAAGTGTGCAAAAGAAGGATACTTCATGAGGGAAAACTTATCTTGCCAAGGCCTTTGTAAGTTTCCTATGAAGACCTTTTGTACATCAAAATTGGGTAACGAATGTGAGATCTATGAGAAGAGTGCTTGTTATTGTGCTATAAAGTATGTAATCTTTTCATTGTCCCCTTGTTTGCACTGAACAAGGTCTGAGAAGGTCATCTTCGGTTCCATATTGGCTTGGAACTGTCATAAGAATTGGTTCACAAGCTGGTTGAATGTGAAGATGGAATTATTGGGCAAAGAACAGTACCAATCCAGTGCGGTATCTTTAAGGGATCAGGGAAATAGTTTAGCCATCAATGCATCATGATGGAATAAATCTTTGCACAGGGTGTTAAAGACAGACACATGTGTTTGTGGGTCCCCCTTACCACCGTATTTCTCAAATTTTAGAATCTCCATCCCTTGTGGGAAAGGAGTGTTTAGGATTGCAAATTACAATGGGTTATGTCAGAAGAAGGGCTGGAAGATAGGTTGGGTTGAGTCCCGGGAAAGGTTTGCCAGCTGGTTCTGCATCTTCCCCATATTTTGAAGAAGGGTATTCAGAATAGGATCATTAGAAGACATAGGACCACTAGAACCACCACCAGAGCCACTGTCATGACTATCGCCAAAACTGCCACCAATACTGTCACCACCAATGTGACTTCCACCGGTGCCACCCCCGTGACCACCGCCAAAGTCACCACCGATGTCGTCACCACTAGTGTGACTTCTTTCGGAGCCACCACCAGAGCCAAAGCCACCACCATGACTTCCACCGACATCACCTCCGCCAATGCCACCCCCACTTTTGAAGTTTTCACCACTAAAGCCTCCGCCCATCATTCCACCAAATCCTCCACCACCGGAGGCGACAAAAGGGGTGAAGTGGAAACCCAAAGGGTTTATGTTTACTTTGACAGTATCCAAAATTGTGGAAGTAGAGGGTATATTGACCGAGGGGACTGTCAGCCATATACATGGATATAGGAGGCATCGACATCTCCAGTTGCCTCTCGTGTTCCTCAAAGAGGTCACCTCGTATCATGCGGCCAAGGTTGGAGGGGGCACATGCTTCGACTAGACCAGCGAGACTAACCAAGTGTTCTACACCTGTCTGGTCTTTTTCCACCATGTATCTTATTTCACCGATCACCTTAGTAGCCCTAGCCAACTTCGGGTTGCTTTCTAGGTGATTTTCCAATGCGCCTAACCCTTTATCGAGACTAACGACGTACTCAAAAGGGATATAGATGACCTCATGCTCATCTATGGATGAAGAGGTTGGTGATGCAAGAGGAGTAGGGATGCGATCGGTTTCGCTAAGAAACCTAGGTTTACGTCGCGCTACATGCTCCTGTGTAGACAGACCAGCCGTAGAACTGGAGAAAAGGCCAATAGTGAAGCTAGAGGAGACCTTCATCTTGTCCATCGACAAATGTCATGGAGTTCTTCTAACAATATGCCCAGAGGTCATAGACTGGGTCGTGAAGCTCATAAACTTTCACAACACACTAGGGTACAACGACCAAGAGGTATATGAGAAAACATTCAGGATTTCGATGAATGGATAGATGTTGGTTCACATTGGTCTCACCAAAATGTAAGATAGGGGGACCATCCATTGCAAGGCCCTAGGTCATGAAAGGCCAAGAGTGGAAAGGTTGCCCTAACTTACCTCTACTTAAAGGAAGGTTAGAATAGGAGGGATGAGAATGATGAGGATTATGCATCCTTTGATCACTCTATAATCTTGAGAATTAAGGGTACATTAGAAGAGTCACTTTCTAGAGTCAACTTTGCATCTTAGGTAGCTCTCCGTCTGATGATAGAAGCAGGATTCTAGGACGACAGCACGACTCACTGGCGTCTCACAAGTGCATTGGCGTCCGTACGACCAGAAAATCGAAGAGACAATGTTTTTCTCAAAGGAAGGACTAACAACCTAGTCTACAAGTTTCTAGAATGATAAAATAGTATTAAGAAGTACGAAAAATACATATTAACGTGATAAAGGAAGTATATTACCAAGAGGGTGATGAAGATGATCTCATAGAATATCCTCCTCGTCAACTTGCTTCGAACTCTCTCCACCTACACACAATAAAGGGAGAAATTGTTGGGGCTATATAGGGGTCTGCCTTAGTCAAACCCTCATCTTGGTGTTTCCACCTCCACAGACAACCAAATTTTGAATAGTAGAGATAATGATAAAGAAAAGAACTACAAGCTACGTAAACACAAAAAACTAAAAGTAGTACGTGCTTACTCAATCAAAAACAATAGGAGAGATTAGAGGAGCTTACCACCTCCATCCAAAGCGCTCAAGGCTTGTGGAGGAGAGAACGAGAGGGACTCAAGCCTCTATTGCCGCGAAGTTTGTCTTGTGCTCACCTTGTTGGAGTGATGGAGTAGTGGGTTGTTGCGATGGAGTGAAATAATGTTGCTACAAAGCTTGAATGGGTGTTGAAAGAGTAGAGAAAATGTGAAGTGATGAACTCAAGATCTATCAAAACTTAGAATGGATGGAATGGTCAAGAATATGAAGGAGAAGGTGAAAAACAACCATATTCGGGTTGGCCAACTGAAGAGGGATGTTACTCTTCGACTTCCAATAAAAAATGTAATGCCTTTGCAGTCTCAAACCGCAAGAATCTATCAGGGATGTAAGCACACCGCACAGCCGTTTCTAACAAAAACGCCCCCACCGACACACAAACAAGGCACCAAGTGGAATGCGAGTAGCAGGCTTAAGTGGAATTAAGCCTCCGCCTTTGGTTTTATAAAGTGTTTAAGGGGTGAAAGGGGAATTTTTGTTAGGGGTGAAAATTCACGCTCATACAGTCTCAAAAGAAGACATGACAAATGGATCACTTAATCCATACATTGTAGCATAAAATGGAGTAGAGAAGTAAGAAAATGAGCCTCTCAACTTAGACAAAATAAAGAATATGCATTCCTTTTTAGTTTTATGTTTACAACCAACCAATTGTGACCTTAATGATTTGAATTTTACCTAATAGTCTTCAATGGTGTTAAGAGAATTTGTGTAAAGTGATGCCAATTTTGTCTCTAATTGCATAACATGAATATCACTAACTAAACCAAATAGTTCCTTGTACTTATTTGAAACCTATCTAGGAGTAGTACACTCCTCAATATGGAAGGACAAACTGTCATAAACATGTATAGCAATCAAACCCATAGCCTCATAATATTTGTTCTTATGAGAAAAAAAATCATATTCTCTAGAAAAATTAGGTTGTTCATCATCCAAGGTGGACCACAAACCCCTAGACCAAAGTAATTTCCTCATTATTTCCTTTTGTGTATGATAATTATGAGGAGTTAGGACCTAAAACCCATATTCAACCATTAGAACAACATCCAAGAGTGCAAAAAGGCAAATATCTAATACAGACTAATGTGATATCACCCAAATCTAAAATACAATTAAAAAATGAAGCCCCCACAAATAGAACTTCTCTAGGAGATAGTATTTCCAAGTAATTAGTGAATATTCCAAATATGTAAAAAATTAAATAATTACACTTGGGGTTGAATCTAGAAAAAAGTGCATGTACCAAATAATAGAGCTCCTGAATACCTTTCAATTGCCATTAGAATCATGAAAACTTGATAAACTAGTGAAAATTTATGAGCTCAGAGGTCCAAAAAGGAAAAGGTACTTTAGCTGGAAATAAAGTGTACCTATATAAAAAAATTGGTAAAATGACCTACACCACTATGAAGTACATAGAACAAGCCTTTCGTCGATATCTCATTTGTAAAATTTTGATACTTGGACGAAATATTATACTCCAACAACAAAAAGGCCCAATTTGGGCACTTGGGAGACCAAAAGAGGGTCAACATTTAGCCCCCCAAGGGTTGGCAATAGGTCCTCAATAGGACCGTTGGCTCTGTCGAGGAAAAAATGTTGAACATCCAAAATACTGAAAGGGGGGGATGAATTAGTATTCTATTAAAATTTTAAACACAACTTATCCAATCACCAAAATACATTAACATAAATAAAGAATGAAAGCATGAATCATCAAAAAAGTCACATAACACATGAACACCAAGATTTTTATGTGGAAAACCCAAAAAAGGAAAAACCACAATGAGGAGTAGCTCATAATATATTATATGTGGATATAGTATATTACAGGGGCTCACTACCAGGATGCACTTTCCTTATAAGGCTCACAACTAGAATTAGATACAAAACAAAGATGGCTACTTAGCCAAAATGTGAACTAATAAAAGTGCACCTTCCTTGTGATGAATCCAGTTCCCTTGAAGCTCTGAATACAAAATATTGTTCTACTTAGCAATCACTCAACAATTTTTCCCTTATTCTAATCTCACACCTTTGAATTCGCGTGTTCGCATCTATGATACCTTTCACACGTGATTTACCACCTATTCCTACTTATCCACCACACAACTCAAAAATTTCTCACATATAAATATCCAATTACATCTGCATACATCAATTAGGTCAATCTAATTGGATGTAACAAAAAATAATTCAAAAACTAACTTTGTTGACTTTAAACACAAGATTCAAAAACTTCTTCACGCTCAAGAAAAATGTGCAATACTTAATTTAGGTTGGCATGGACCTAAAATAGATCCAACTAACATCCATAATATATATTTAATATTTTCAATGCATATCATGTATTAGGTCGTCCAAGAATTAGACTTCATCAGAAAACCTTTTAATCATACATACACTTCTTCATACAAGCAACTTCCAGATTCGATCTATATTTAAATTCACAATTCACCAAAATTAGTGAGTCAAACTTTAAAACCGTAAAGAAAAATAATCCTTTTTGAGGAAATGCGGAGTCTCCCATACTAACACACTAAACAAAGAGATGATAGTGATATACAAAGTTTAACTATGTCATTGATATCTTCTAGTCCACTTCAAAAAACTTCACGAGATCTTGAATATAGTTGTATAAGCTAGTCTTCATGGTATGGTTAAAATCTCAGAGTTATACCTCTTTTTTTCAATGAGTTGCAAACCCAAAAGCTGATGCACTAAACCACAACATCGTCAAAAGAGAACACTTAGCCAAATTTTTGATAGATCAACTTCCCAATATAGTTAGTACTATACAAGTGACACGAAAAATTCTTCCACACAATGTTGAAATCAATGACAACATTGGATCAACCAAATCAACTGATGGATGTACACTTCATGGTTGCCAAACTTCATCAACAATGATAGACTTCCAAACTTCCAACAAAAAAGGTGTCACCGTTGAGCGACGACGGGGCAACACGAAGGGTGGCACTTGATCGATGGGTTTCTCGTGACATCATTGATAAGTGATTTTCCCTTTAACACTTGGTTATAAGGAATAAACCTTAGGAACCAAGTGCTTATAACTAAAAAGTCCATTGATTAAAATAAATATTAAATTTAAAAAATTCATTGATAGAAAAATTAAAACTTGTAGACCTGTACTAGATAGTTATACTAATCTAATGCAGATGTTGACTATAGATGATGCAAAGGAATATTTTCTTACGAATGCTAACAATTATACCTTTTTTTAACTTTGACACATGTGTGTATGATCTGATGACCATGATAGCGTACGGACTGTACAAATATGCATAATACAAAAAATGGCGATAGGGCAGAAAAAACCTTTAAGGTCCTAGGGTAAAAATCACCGATTTCAACGATTTGACAAGTGGTCTTGGGGTTTTTGTGTTGAAATTAACAAGACAACTAAGAGGGGGGTGAATCAGTTATAGAAAATTAAACCTTCAAAAACCCTCAATAGTAATCAGATCCACAAGCATTCATTAAACCCTTATTCTATTAAATTGATCAAACATGAAATGCAGATAACATAAATGAAAATCACAACACCATACACATTATAACACCATATTTACATGGAAATCCAATGAGAGAAAAACCATAGTGAGGATTAGCTCACAATATAAGTAATAGAAAAATTAGGACAAAGGGGCTCACTTCCAGAATAGGACACAATATCCAAAAAGGCTCACATCCATAGAAATAATACAAGAATACAAAAGAATAATGTTACATAGAGAAAAAAATTCTCAATACAACAATGATTCCACCACAATTGCTCGCACACTTTCGCAATCTTCACATGAAAGATTGTAGATTCCTTCAACTCACTGCCTTTAGGAACCCTAACATTAAATTCACATTGCTCTGCTTAATTTCGCATCACACACATCACTCACATCAATCTCACATCTATCTTGCTTCTTAATCTTTAATTCACCCTCTTGCATCAACAACATACATATTTATATCAAGCTTTATCTCAAAAACTTTCTCCAATACTAGCCACTAGTCATTATACATTCAAATTTGAAATAGGTCAACACCTAAACATTCCTATGATGGATAGGAACAAAAGGTGACCTATATAAATCCTTAATTACGACCCAAATAGATCCCAACACACTTCAACATGCTTTTTCAAGCCTTGCATGTAGTGTTAAACACAAGGTCAACCGACACCTACGCAAAACACCATAAACATTAAGTACACGCTTCCTTAGATCAAGCCGAAAGTTTCAGACAACATAATTCACTTTAAATCAATCCAAAATAATCCATGAACCACTTAAGATTCATCTAACACTTCATCCAAGCTTGCATCAACAAATACTTCAACTCATAACAACTAATAACCCTTATTTGCATTATGATAAATGAAACTCTCACTGTACTACACCAAATCAAGTAAAAAATTGAACACATAAATATAAAATCATTATAAGGAACTTCTGAAATCTACAAAACATAAAGCCAAATAACGGAGAGACACAGAGCAAATACATTTCTCCCAGACCACAAAAAGCATCACTGAATAGTTGGTTCACACATTGGTGAAAATATTTTGCAATGTACAATGATCTAGAAACCCAAATTCTAATTATAGCAACCTCTATCAACCTTAAATAACCTATAAGATCCATATAGGAATAGCATCAACACAAAAAGAACGTGAAGCATAATATAAAAGCACATGATGAACATTTACACAACACAACTTACTTTGTTTATTAAATTTTATCAAAAGTACTTGAAAACCAAGTACTAGAAACACCATCTCATCTCATTACTTCATTCCAACTCATCTTCAAAGTCCGTAACAAAATAATAGCTCCATGTACTCACAACACTTCTTCAAGGTCTCAACTACACATGCACAACCTATTTTCCTCTTTTCCACAATTTTCTCAATATCCTCAACATCTTCTTCCCATAGTTGACAAAACCAATAAGTAGACTTCTTGTTGACATCAATGAAAAAACCATCATTCTTGCAACAATCTCCCCCTTTGGCGTTAATGGAAACACGAGACGTGAAAAGCCACCAAATACCACACAATAGTTTTGAACACTATCTCTCTTTCTTTGTTTTCACATGATTCTCTCTCCCTAAGTAGATAAGCTCTTGTTTTTACATGATTCTCTCTCTCCCCCTTTGACATTAATGGCAAAGGATAAATTTTTTTTCATTGTTCTCCCTCTTTGACACTGAACCAGGATTACCTGCTCTAAATACTCCCCCTTAAGAGTACACTCAACTAAATCAACAACATAATGACAACACATGACACTACGTACTCCCCCTAAGAGGTAGCCACCAACATCAATCTAGAAAAGAGATAGATCCATAGATCCACTAGATTGATGCACCTTTATATGCATCCAGTTTAAGAAAGGAGAGGCAATAACCCCCAACTTCTCCTGAAGATACTCAAAAGTATCCTTAGGAAGAGCCTTAGTAAATATATCAATAATTTGATCCTTTGTAGAAACATACTCAAGCTTCACTTCATTATCCATAACCTTCTCTCTCAAAAAGTGATACCTGATAGTGTAGGAGAGGGGGACCAACCGCATCAAGGCTCTAGGTCATAGAGAGACGAGAATGGAGGTTTTCCCAAACTTACCTCACTCTAAAGGGATGTCTTAAAACAAGAGTCAAGAATGATGAGGAATATAATGTACTTCAATCACTCTTTGCACCCAAAACCTAGGTTTAGGATAGGTGAATCGGTTTTCGAAATTGAAACTATACCTCAGACAACTCTCTATTTGAGGACATAAGCGCGGTTCTAGGATGATAGCATGGTGCACTAGTGTCTCATATGTGCGTTAGCATCCACACGACCAGAGAAAAAAAGTACAATATGAACTATTAGAAAACAAGCTGATGGCCTAGCTGAAAGGTACAAATGATGATGATAAAATAGATAGATGAGAACTAAAGTGGCAAAGATGATCTCACTAAGGTGCCAGTTTCCTAGCTAGCTCCAAATTCACATTCACCTACACACAAGAAAGAGGGAAAAATTGTTGGGGCTATATAGGGGTCTGCCTCAATTAGATCCCCATTTTGGTGTTTCTCCCTCCACGGGCAACCAAATAGAAATGAGAGATAAATATGTCATAAAAATTAGAGAAAGTAGAGATGTAATAAACACTAAAAAATAGTAAATAGCTACTCAACCAAATCACAAAGGAGAGGAGCGAAATGCTACCACCTCCACCCAGAAGCTCACTAGCTAATGGAGGAGAAAGTGGATTTGGCAAGGTCACCACAACCTCAGCTGTGATGAAGGGAGGTCTCGCAATACTCCAAGCCCACGTTGCTATGGCTTGCTTCACACTTGCTTTATGGAGTGGACAGAGTGTTGTTGTTGTAATGGAGTGTTGTTTGCTAGTGAAGAGAATGTTGAAAATGCTTGAGAATGTGAAATAAAAATGCAAGAAGTCTTGAAGATCTCAAAATGGAATGAGAATGAATAAATTTGAAGGGGGAAGTGGGAAGAATCTACCATTTTCGAGGTTGGTTGGTCGAAAAGGGATGTTACAAATCGACCCCATTTGAAAGTGTAATGCCTCTGCCAACTTCAAATGCATGATTCCATCACGAATGGTAGCACATTGCATAGACGTCTACGTGTTGTGTGTCCACAACAAATATTCTCCCACTGACACAACATACATATGCCAAGTGGAAGGAGGGTAGTTGGGTGATGTGGAATTTTGACTTCGGATTTGGTTTTCTAAGGTGAGGATGCATAAAAAGGGAATTCATGTAAGGGATGCAAATTCACTCCTATACATTTTTCCCCCACTTCAGCGAGTATGAATATTGATGAGTGCTTTGGTAAAGTAGATCAAAGAGTTAGTAGGGTTAGAGATGTATACCTAAACTGTCGAGGAAGCAAACTACTATCTAGTGAGCTTAAAAGTGCAAGATAGGACAAAAGACTCCATAGCCCCACAAAACTATGAAGCTATATAAAGTACACCAAAGGCCCTTAGACCAACGATGGATAAATCTTGCAAGATGAAAGAATCTTACCGCCCCATAGACCTACAAGGAGGTAGCTCCCAAGAGATCTCACATGAAGGAAGCCTCGTGAAGTATGTGCCTTACAAGCCCACAGAAGTATAAGAAGGTATCACCCAAGATCTCTCACATGAAGGAAACCCAAATGAAAGTGCCTTACAGGCCTACACACCTACAAGGAGGCATCCCCCAAGATTTCTTTCAAGTAGGGGACTCCGCAAAGTTGAATTGGAAAGTGGATTTACAGGCGCACCTGCAAAGCAACATGTTTACTCGTAGATAAAGCATGTAAAAAACAAAGCGGCCACACAAGCAGTCAAGCAAACAATCACACACAACATCAATAAATTGGAAAGTTTTCAAAGGGGTCCCTCGGGAACTTGACGTGAAGAGGGGTCCACTCAAGGGACACACTGTTTGAAAGTGAAAAATAGATTGATTCATCATCAAGGAATCATTTTGAAAGATGTTCACTTCATCAAGGAATTCAAAAGGAAGAAAATGTCCCCTTGTGAGGGGAAGGGTCAAAGTTCCTTCCACCTCGAAGGAAAGTTCGCAAGTTATTTCTTTATGAACCCATGATGAAGAAAACATGTTTTTTTAGGGGTCTAAGTCGAGAATGCAATTCTTGAAAAAGTTTGAAAATATTCTCAAGAAAAGATTCGTTGACAATGAATGCATTTTCTGAAAATCAGAGTATCATAGAAATGATGTTGTCACACATGAGAGGGAAAACTCAAGCAAAGAAAAGAAAAAGATAAGAGAAGAGCGCGAGAGAAGTAATCAGAAACAAATGACACGTGGTTTCATGGGGTCAAATTTTCTCATGCATTTATAATTAATAGGTAACCATGGTGCAATGTGAAATATCATCAATTCCCAACCAAATCAGGAAGAATGCATGAAAAACAAAGTAAAAAAAATTGGTTCAACATGGAAGGGAAGCCTAAATGCCTCTAACACTTTGCATCATCCCCAATTTTCCAAAAACCAAGCACAAATATGGAAGAATGATGATACAAATAGAAGAAGGTTTATGACACAAAAATCAATCCTATATCCAAGCACCAACAAGGGTTACAAGGGTTATCCAGGAACACATGGCACGAGTACGTGGGAACACATTAGAACACACACATACATCTAATATAAAGATGAAGAAGAGGTCTCCCCCTAACATTGATTGACCAAGAGGTCATCTGCTTCCCATTCTAGATCATCATAAGGGGAAGGAGGAAGAGTGTGCAGTGGTGGAATATTAAGGGGAGGAGCTTCCAACCCTCCCATGATAAGGGCCAAGGAAGAAGGCCTCACGAGTTCTTCACTGTTGGGCTCTTATGGAGCTATGGTCAATGAATTCGTGAAGATTGCCAACAAGGATGAAAATTCATCTAGAGAGTTAAACATGCACTTTACTAGAGTGCCATGTCATACCTCAACAGATGGAGAGGACTATGCTCGAGTTTCACCGCTTGGCTCATCGAGTGATTTAGGAGCTGTAACAAACTCAGGGGAAGACAGAGCTAGCTTTGTCATTAGGATGAAACAAGCTAGCACGGGACCAACTTTTAGAGAAGGTGAGCTTCTCTTACACCCTCTATTATTGGAAGGGCCAACCTCTACCCTTGGCTTCATCAAGGATTGGAAACTCCCCACAAATGAGGCAAGAGGTGTAAAAGAAGAGGAGGAGGAAACTGCGATAGACACCACCAAAGTATTTGACATGTCCACAAATTTAGTGAAAGGTGGGACCTATGAAACAAACATCAACAAGGGTAGCTCAACCGAAGGAGCAATGAATACTTGCACCTTTTTAGGGTCAGGTGTATTCATACACACAACAGAAGCTGAAAGCGAGACTGAGC
Source organism: Sequoiadendron giganteum (assembly GCA_007115665.2). Classification (NCBI taxonomy): domain Eukaryota; kingdom Viridiplantae; phylum Streptophyta; class Pinopsida; order Cupressales; family Cupressaceae; genus Sequoiadendron; species Sequoiadendron giganteum. The sequence goes on along the minus strand of CM021100.1, from coordinate 60,448,757 downwards.
TAGGTTGAATGAAAGAAGAGTGGAGGAGAGAGGAGGATGCAACAAGAGGCCTCAAAGCAGGGGCAATCATCACCCATTCATTTATTTGCAAGGTGACCTTCTCCACTATGATAGCCTTTCATCGATGCTTGCACTCACACACAAGGTGGTTTCTACGACTCTTCGAGCTAGAGGTTGTAGGTTGCGAAGGAGCAAAAGACTCTTTCTCAGCCATGGGCATCTCAACCATAGTTGTTTCCAATGAAGGGATAGGCTCTTGAATGGGAGTAGGAGGAGTAGGTTGAGAAATAATAGGGGGATTAGGTTGAGAAACAACAGGGGGAGTCAACTCTAGTGACTTGGTAGTAGACATCTTCTCCTTTACCGCTTTTGGAGCAGGAGCCGTAGGAGGCCACTAAGGCCGAGACATAGAGGATTCCCCATGGAGACCTTTCTTTCTACCATATTGAATGAGCCTAGGCTCCATGGAAAGAACAAGAAGGTCAAATGCGGGAAGCTTAGGCTTTCACCAAGTTGGCACCATAAGATTCTCTTGAAAACATTGAACATAATCTGTTGGCACCATAACAGGGTGAGAGGGAGCATCAGGTTGAACAAGAGAAGAGGAAGAAGAAGGATCTTGAGATTTTTTATCGTCTTCCCTTCTACGTGCCTTGGTGGCATCACTGTTAGCTCTTAAGCAAGCCCTATGTGAAACACCATAAGGTGATGGAGGGTATCTCACTTACAACATTAAGTGTCCTTTCTTGTACTTTTGATATGTTTAGTACAGGAGGTCTTTCCTAGGTGGGAGAGGACCTATATGTGTAGGGAAAAAGTAATCTAAGGAATAACTACCATGCTCAACTAGTGCTTTATATCTAGTGTCGTGGATCACATATATAAAACCCTCATAAATTAATTTTAGAAACTTGTGCACTACTGAGGGAGCTGCATTCATAGCTACTAGCCAGGGGATACCTAGCTTCACTCTAAAGATTTCAAACCTCGAGATTATATTGAACAAAAGATTCATAAATTTAGGTCCAATGAGAACTGACAAAACAATACTACCAAGAGGAGGTATGAAAAGTCTTTTGTGCATGCAGATGGTGCTCATAGGTGCATCATACCCATCTTTATGTAGAAAGTTAATTAGCATGATCTCCTCAGTTATGATATTCACTTGAGATGTTGGATCAACAAGAACACCTGCTACAATGTTTTCGTTGATTCACGCAAGGATGTAGAGAGGAGATGGTTCTCTATTAAAGCCCATTGGCATATCCCGTGAGGTGAAGGTTATACCTATACCATTTCTCATAGACTACATAGAGGGGATAGGTTGATGCAGAAAAGAGGCCATTGCATGCATTGAACGATACTCTCACAAAGTCCCCCAAAGGTTGTAAAATAGGACAGTGACCCAATCAGGGTTTCATTGCGTAACACTTACGAAACCTTCCAACTACGCCTACTAGGGGTCACAAGTTGGGTTGTAAGGAAAAGTAATCACAACACTCACACCTACAACACTCCTTGAATATGAGGAAAGGAACTTTCAGTATCACAAAATGGAACCAAAATGGTTCATGTTGGGTTCACCAAAAATGTAAGAGAGGGGGACCAACCACATCAAGGCTCTAGGTCACGAAGAGCTGAGAACGAAGGTCTACCCTAACTTACCTCACTCTACAAGAATGTCTTGAAATAAGAGTCGAGAATGATGAGGACTATAATGTACTTCGATCACTCTTTGGACCCAAAACCTAGGTTTAGGCTAGGCGAGCTAGTTTTTGGAGTCAATACTGTACCTCAGACAACTCTTTGTTTAAGGATGTAAGCACAATTTTGGGATGACAACATGGCATGCTAGTGTATCAAAAGTGTGTTGGCATCCATACGGCCAGAGAACATAAAGTATAATATGAACTGCCAGAAACCAAGCTGATGACCTAGCTAAGTACTCTAAAATGCACAAAACATAGCTATAAAGTTTGAAAGGTACAAACAATGATGATAAAATAGATAGATGAGAAATAAAGTGATGAAGATGATCTCACCAAGGTGCTTGTTTGACAGCTAGCTCCAAATTCACATTCACCTACCGTTGGTGTAAATAAAGTCTTGTACCTAGTTAATTTATTACTAAGGGACTTATTTACTCATGCTAAGTTTACTTAGGTCATAGGAAGGAATATTTCTAGAAGGTGTTAGTTTTCATTAGTTGTTATCTTATCTTTTGACAACTACATGTGAACCTAGGTAAGTGTGATTAGTTGCCTCATGTCATATGATTAAGACACTTGTCATAATCCTATGACATCTTGCATCTCACCTTGGCTATATAACCAAGGGGTCTCTCTCATTTATAAATCAATAATCACAATCATATCAATGAATCATATTGATAAGAATACAATTTATTCTTGTGATATTCATCTCTCTTTTGTTCTTTCCATTTGGTCTCAAGATATTGACAACCATAACCAATTCTAACATGGTATCCGAGTGGGTTGGGTGCCATTAGATAGTCTTTTTCTGAAGACAGATACTAGATTTGGAGAGGTTCCATTTTTGGCTCTTTATTGCATGTTCATATTGGAGCTTGTTGGTGCAAATCTAAGCTCACCATTATGTCTGGAGGTTCGAGAAAGTCGATTTTTCCTTTTGTTTCATCCAAATCGAACATATGAGGCCAAATCTACGAGGGTTTGAAGCTGAGGAGTGGTTGTTAGATCTAGAAGGTAGCTACATTTTTGGAGCATTATCTGCAAAATTTTGATTTAAAAAAAATTCAAAAAGTCTGTGGAAGCAGACTGTTGTACGGGTCTTGTGTAGAGGCAATACCATAGGGTGCACCCCTTGCATAGCTGCCTCACAGTAGCGTCACATCAGCCCATGCAAAGTTAAGCGGGGCCCTCCATTGAACCCGTGGGCTTCATCGATCAATCGACAATTATATAATAGTTGACCATTGAAAATAAATTCAATATATTCAATCCGACGTCAAACAAAATAACTGGCGAACAAGAAGGAATATTCCCTAAGATTCCGACAAGGTTCAATTTGACCAGTGACGGCTTGTAAAGCGTCAAATTTAAGCACAATTTTCGCATATTCTCTGGCAGGGGCGAATATTCTCTTTTGACAGGCTTGAAGGCATCAAATTTAATCACTCAATCAGCTAACATCATCATCGCATCAACGATGACGTCAGTGTTCTTTTAAAAAAAATATACCCCTCACCAATGAAGTTTTGATTTTGCAGTACGACTTCAAAAGGCCATATCTTGCTCATTTTGAATCCTTTTTTTGAGAAATATTTTTTGATTTGGGCTAATTTTTCATGCTCTACATGGCGGTGCAATCAGTTTTTGGTGTCTGGTTTTTCTAGAAATTTCAGATTCTAACAGGTGTTGCTGCTTCGTCCTTATTTTGGGAGCTTTGGGAGCTCATATCTTGCTCCTACGATAACATTTTTAAGTGAATTTTTTTTTGAAATTGCATGATTTTTTGTGTACTTCTCAATGGTATGATAATATTGATCTCATTTTGTACCAAAAATTATACTTGATTTTATGGCCTATTTTGGGCATTTGCATGTACCAAGATCAAAGTCTGCTTTGTTGTTTTTTGGCAAGTGGCAACTATAAACACACTAAGTATAAAGTACCAAATCAAATATTGTTTGGGGGGATTCATGATTGAGTGATTTGGGGGGGTAATCTTGCAGTGATTGGTTGCATTCTTTTGCTTGGTTTGTGTTCTTGCGATGGAGAAATCTCAAATTGAACTCCTAACTCCACATAATTATGCTACATGGAGAAAATAAGTATGGAATTATCTCATGATGAAAGGTCTAATAGGTCATCTAAAGGACACCATTCAAAAACCTAATGACGCTAAAGAATTGGAAAAATGGGAGATTGATCATGAGAAAACACTTGGATGCATATGTTCATTAGTCTCATTTGATTTCAAATTTCATATTGAATCATGTAAAACCTCTAAAGAGGCATGGGAGACTTTTAAAAAATTGTATGGTAAAACAAATAAGATTAGGGGATATGAGATTGATAATGATTTGATGAATCTTGATCCTAAATTTTTTGACCACATCCAAGACTGCATCTCCAAAATCAAGCAACTAAGAATGCAGTTGAAAGAATACAACATTGATAAAGAAGTTTTACAATTTATTTTGAATGTGTTATCCAAGCTTGGTCCTAAGTATTCAGTATTTGTTTTTGGATTTCATACCCATCGACTCTCTATGGGAGCATCATATGTTGATCCTAAGTTTGATGACTTTGCAAATCTCCTAATCCAAGAGGAAGCTAAGTTAATGAACATGGGTCTAATCAAATCTTCCAAGTCACATGTATTAATGGTTAGTGAGTCTAAGGTATAGAAATAATCAAAGAATTTCAATAAGAAACAAAAAAAGAAAAAGAATAAGCCACATAAAGAATCGGAATCTTCAAAAATAAAATCATCAAAGAAGGAGAGACCTTTTTGTGCATATTGTAAGAAGGTTGAACATGAAGAACACTATTGTTATAAGAAGGATATTGATGAGTTGAAAATTCTTCTCAAAAGGAATCACATTGATTTTCCTTCTAGAATGTCTAGATCATTTTCTTCTCCCTCTTCAAAGCAGTCTAAAAAGGACAAAATTCAAGCATCTATATCAAGAAATAAAGGACAAGCTCTTTGTGCTTTCTCAGGTCCAAGATTAGGGAGATGGCTTCTAGATTCAGGAGCTTCTCATCATATGACATCTTCACAGTCTATATTCTCTTCATTTTAGCCTTGTACTATGTCTCTTATCTTGATGGGAAACAATACATACATCAATGTAATTGGGAAGGGATCTATTAGTTTTGGGGACAACATTTTTCAGGATGTTTTGTGTGTTCCTTATTTGATGAACAATCTTCTTTCCATATATCAAATTACACATGGTGGAGATGGGAGAAATGTGGAGTTCACACCCGATTCAGTCATCATTCGAGACTTGGAAAGTGGAGAGATAATTGCTACTGAGGTGGTTGATCATGCATCTCGATCATATACCTTTGCAAATTTTGCTTCTAATGATGACATTGTTCCTTTGGTTGTTGATCATATGAACCATGATTCAGAGGAGAAATTTGGCTTCTTGAACTTGGGAGTTCTCACATTAGATCCAAATCTTGATTCATGCATTTCATCTCATCTATCTACTGTTGCAGTTGATGATGCTTGTGATTCCACAATTTTGGTTCCTTACGATTCAGTGCAGCAAGGTATACATTGTCTTTCAGATTTGGCTACTTTGGATGGCTTCTTGATAGGTATTTTAGATTTTTTTGTGGAGTCTCATCTTGCAGATTTGGGGGACATCATCGATAACATTCATCTTCTCTTTGATGAAGATGATCCTTCTTTAGTTTTTGCGAGGCAACACTCTAACCCTCTTGTTCATTCTCTACATGATCATTCCTTGCAGATTGGCGTGAGTGTGGATAATTTTGGACAACATTTGGAGGAGGTTTCTTTGTTTTCAGAGGGGATATCTTTTTCTTTGGATCATGTTCTACATTCATCTCTACTAAATTTTGGATTGTCATCTTCAACAGTGTGGCTTAGAACACCTATTTGGAGTGTGTCAACTTTCAACATCGACATGGAGACACTTGAGCATGCTTCAGAGACATCATCATCCATCATCCATATTCCTGGCATCCTACATACATCCATGGTTTTGTTTCTTCCTAAGAGGAGGAACGTTGTTCAGCAAGATTGGATCATCTTCAACATTCAATGTTGAGCTTCTACCATCGTTGCAGGAGACTCAACATTGAGGGGGGGATACCTCTCTCTTCTACTTCTCTCTTATGGGGGGGGTCTCTTTCCTCACATGGGGTTTTTACTTTCTCATTATTTTTTGAGAGCATTTCTTTATTATATTTTCATCTCTTTTGGGGAGGAGTTTTGTCCCACTGGGTTTTCTCCTTTTCTTCATTTGTGAGAGATTTCATTGCATTACATATGTACATGGGTACCTAACATGGCCTCGTACCTGGGACCCATCTTTGTGTCATTTGTATAATAATCTGCTACTCCCTAAGTTGCACTTAAGGGGGGTGTTGGTGTAAATAAATTCTTGTACCTAATTAATTCATTAGTAGGGGAATTATTTACACATGTTAAGTTTACTTAGGTCCTAGGAAGGAATCTTTCTAGAAGGTGTTAGTTGTTATTAGTTGTTATCTTATCTTTTGAAAACTACTACATGTGAACCTAGGTCAGTGTGATTAGTTTCCTCATGTCATATGATTAAGACACTTCTCATAATACCATGACATCTCTAATCTCACCTTGGCTATATAACCAAGGGGTCTCTCTCATTTGTAAATCAATAATTACAATCATATCATTGAATCATATTGATAAGAATATATTTTATTCTTGTCATATTCATCTCTCTCTTTTGTGATTTCCATTTGGTCTCAAGAACTTGGTAGCCATAGCCAATTCTAACACCTACACACAAGAAAGAGGGGAGAATTGTTGGGGCTATATAGGGGTCTACCTCAGTTAGACCCTTGTTTTGGTGTCTCCACCTCCACGAACAACCAAATAGAAATGAGAGAGAAATATGTAATAAAGTAGTAGAGAAAGTAGAGATGCAATAAACACTACAAAATGGTAAATAGCTACTCGATCAAATCACAAAGGAGAGGAGCAAAAAGTTACCACCTCCACCCAAAATCTCACTAGCCAATGGAGGAGAAAGTGGGCTTGGAAAGGTCACCACAACCTCGATTGTGATGAAGGGAGGTCTTGTAAGACTCCAAGCCTACGTTGCTATAGCTTGCTTCACACTTTCTTTGCGGAGTTGACATAGTGTTGTTGTTGCAATGGAGTGTTAGAGTGTTGTTTTCTAGTGAAGAGAATGCTGGAAATGCTTGAGAATGTGAAAGAAAAATGCAAGAAGTACTAAAGAGCTCAAAATGGAATGAGAATGAATTTGAAGGGAGAAGTGGGAAGAATCTTCCATTTTTAGGGTCGGTTGGTCAAAGAGGGACGTTGCAAATTGACCCCAATCGAAAGTGTAATGCCTCTTCCAACTTTAGACATAGGAATTTGTCAAGGATGGAAGTGCGCCACACAGACATCTACGTGTCGTGCGCACATTCCCAACAAATATTCTCCCACCAACATAACAGACAAATGCCAAGTGGAAGGAGGGTAGTTGGGTGATTTGGAATTTTGACTTTGGATTTGGTTTTCTAAGGTGAGGATGCATAAAAGGGGAATTTGCATAATGGGTACAAATTCACTTATATATAAATAGATATATGCTTTATCTTTGAATGCATCACAAGATTCTTTGAAATGTTTATTGCACTTGTATTGTCACAAAATATAGATATAGGTTCATCAAATACAACTTTGATATCTTTCAATTTTTGTCTCATCCATAATACCTATGTACAACATGATGTTGTTGCAATATACTCCGCCTTTGTAGTGGATAAAGAAACTAAAACCTATTTCTTACTCGACCATGACACCAATCTACATCCAAGAAATACTGCACCACCACTTGTACTTTTTCATTCATCAACACAACCAACCCAATCTACATCTGTATAAGAATTTAATGTGAAATTAGTATCCATTGGATACCACAAATCATAAGCAAGTGGGCCTCTTAAATATCTAAATATTCTCTTCACTACTGCAACGTGTGTTTCCTTAGGGTTTTTTGAAATCTAGCAACAAGAAAAACTACAAGCATGATACTCGGTCTAGTAGCAATCAAATAGAACAATCCACCAATCATAGATCTATACTTGCTCTAATCATCCTTAGGTGAATCATCAACTATGCTCAGTTTACAACAAGTCACCATAGTAGTGCATATCGATTTGGAGTCATCCATTCCAAACTTCTTCAACATCTCTTTGACATACTTAGACTATAAAATGAAAATCCCTTTATCAGTTTGATTGCTCTGTAGCCCAAGAAAGAAATTCTTCTCCCCAAATATTGACATCTTAATTTTTTTTATGTATTTCTTCAACAAATATTTTACACATAGCCTTTTTTCCACCAAAGATAATATCATCCACATATACAACTACTATCAAGATTTTGTCTTCCTCAATTTTAAAGTAAATATTGCTATCTACAGAGCCCTTGCTGAATCCTTGCTCTATCAGGTACATGTCCAATCTTGCATACCAAGCTCTGGGAGTTTAATTCAAACCATATAGTGCCTTCTTCAACTTACATACCATATTCGGTCTATTTGACAATTGAAAACCTTTGAGTTGTTCCATGTAAACCTCTTCTTCCAATTCACCATTTAGAAAAGCAAACTTCACATCCATCTGATAGACCTTAAAATCTTTATGTACTGCAAATGCCAAAAACATTCTGATAGCTTCCCCTACCCACAGGATAAAATGTCTCCTCAAAATCTATACCTTCTACTTATGAGTAACCCTTACACATAAGTCTTATCTTGTTTCTTAATACTCCATTCTCACCAAGCTTGTTCTTGAATACCCATTTAGTTCCAATTATGTTTTGTTTTCCGATCTAGGGACCAATTCCTAAGTCTTATTTTTCTCTATTTAAACAAGTTCTTCTTCCATTGCCTTCATCCAATGCTCATCCTTACATGCTTCACTCATTGATTTAGGCTCAACTTTAGAAAGTAAATAAAAATTTACCTCAACTTCAACAACTTTACTTCTTGTCAACACACCTTTCCTCTTATCTCCAATGATCTGATCTTCAAAATGATTCTTTTGCACATACTTAGGGGTTTTAGGGGTCTTTTCAAAGCTTCTTCCTCTTCATTCTACACTTCTTGTTCATCAACTATTTTTTCTACTTCTCTGCAATCAGGTTCATTTGGCACATATCCATCTATAACAATAGAGTTCTACAAGTTTTCATCAACTTTAAAATTTTCACTTACAAATATCTTTCTCAACCTTTTGTTGTAACATCTGTAAGATTTTCTTCTAGTAGAATATCCAAGGAAAATACCTTCATCAGACCTTGCATCAAAATTTCCTAAGTTTTCTTCTTCTCTTTTCATGTAAATTTTTCTTCTAGCACTCTAAAGTACTTCACAGTAGGAATCCTTCCATACCATATCTCATAAGGAGTCTTTGTGTTGTTAGCTTTAGCTTGAACTCTGTTAAGTATGTAAATAGTAGTATGAATAACTTCTCTCTAGTAGACTTGTAGTAGATTTGCCTCTTTTATCATAGTACTTGCAACTTCTTGAATAGTTATGTTATTCCTTTCAACAACTCCATTATGCAGAGGATTTCGAGGGGCATACATATGCCTATTTATTCCATGAACTTTACAAAACATGTTAAACTAATTGGAGGTGAATTCACTACCTCTGTCAGACCTCAAGAGTTTTATTTTCAAATCTAGTTCATTCTCAACCATAGCTTTAAATGCTTTGAATTTATCTAACGCATCAAATTTCTCTCTAAGTAAAGTAACCTATGTCATTCTAGAGTAATAATCAATAAAAAGCATAAATTTCCCATCACCTTGTAGACTTATCACCCTTATAGGACCACAAAGATCTGTATGCACTAATTCTAGCAGTCTGGTAGAAAATTATTCCTTTCCCTTAAATCCACTCCTTGTTTGTTTTCCAAATTGACAACTCTCACAAACAACATTGATAGGTTTTGTGATTTTAGGTAAATCTCTCACAACATGAACCAAACTAATTCCTACCAATTTATCAAAATTCATGTGACTCATCCTTTGGTTCCATAACCAACTATCATTAATCTAAGACATAAAGCAATGACCATCAACACCCTTAGGCTAATATATGTTTCCATTTGTTCTCTTACCAACAACAATCACAGTTTCGTACCCTTTCCAGATCTCACATGCTTCATCCTTAAACACAAGATTTTATCCTTTGCTACACATTTGTCTGAAACTCAAGAGATTATGTCTTAATCCCTTAACATAGTAAACATTGCCAATATTATGCTTTCCATCAAAATTGATTGAACCCATTCCATAAATCTTAGCTCCTGAATCATCTCCAAATTTAACTAATCCTCCATCATGCTTTTCAATTTTAACAAACTTACTTTTGTCTCTAGTCATATGATTAGAGTAGCCACTATCAAGAACCCAGTAATTCTTATCTTCATTGACATGAAAAGTAGATACCAAAGTACCTTCAACCTTATCCTTCATCTCCAAAATACTTTCCTTCATGCAACTGTCAAGGTTATCATAACCAAATACTTCTTTTGTAGCAAAAAAATAAACATTCCTTATCATCTAAATCTCCATAATCAAATTCATCATCAAAAATACCATTATCTTCTTTCACATAATAAGCTTTCTTAATCATCTTTCCTTTATTTTCCTTCTTCTTATTGTTTAAATCTCTCTTTGGACATCTAGAAGGATAATGACCTATACCACCACAGCTAAAAAATTTGAAAGGTAATTTACCTTGATACTTATCAGTTCCCTTTCTCATTATTCTCACAAAGTTAGCTTCCAAATCATCAAGATCTTCATAACCTGAATCTTCAACTTTCTTTGGTTTACCAGCCTTGAAAGTAGTCTCTACTTTTGTAATTTTCTCCATTTTTCTCATCTCAAATGTATTTAGAGTGCCAATCAACTGATCTTCAAAATCATCTGTTTCCTCAATAGCAGATAACTTTTCATTGTAGCAATCTAGAAGAGATCTGATAACTTTCTTCACGACTTTAGATTCTTTAATTATTGCACCAAGGTCTCTCATATTACTTACCAATTCATCAACTCTCTAAATGTAGTCTTTTGTTGTTTCATATTCAGACACATGTATCATTTTAAACTACACCTTCAAGTTCTGCAACTTTGCTTGTTTGACCTTCGTATCTCCTTCATAAATTCTTTCTAACTTATCCCAAACTTCTTTAGCAGTATTCAAACTCATAACTTTAACTAATTTAGTATTTGAAAGAATATTCACAAGAATGTACCTTGCTCTAGAATTGATCTCATGCAACTTGATTTCTGCACTTGTACCCAAACCATTCGGAGGTGGAGTATATTTATTTTGATAAGCCTTCTCAATCTCATATCCCTAAGCACACAAATATCCTTTCGTCTTTGTCTTTCAGAATGCATAAATTGAGCCATTGAATCTAGGATATTCTAAAGGAATCTTGTTCGCCATCCTGGATCTACCTCAAGTGATTAAGCTCTTCTTCAAGTAACCAAGCTCTGATACCAATTGTTGAAATGAACAAGACAATCGAGAGGGGGTGAATTAGTTGTAGAAAATTAAACCCTCAATAGTAATTAGATCCACAAGAATGATTTAAACCCCTATTATGTTAAATTGATTAAACATGAAATGTAGATAACAAAAACTAAAATTACAACACCATACACATGAGAACACTAGATTTATGTGGAAAACCCAATGAGTGAAAAACCACAGCGAGGATTATCTCACAATATAAGTAATAGAAAAATTGGTACAAAGGGGCTCACTGCCATAATAGGACACAATATCCAAAAAGGCTCACAACCACTGAAAGAATACAAGAATATAGAAGAAGAATTTTACAAGGATAAAACACTTCTTAATGCAACAAGGAGTCCACCACAATTGTTCACACACTTTCACAACCTTCACATGAAATATTTTGAATGCATTTAGCTCACTGCCTTCAAGAACACTAACATGAAATTCACACCACTCTGCTCAATTTTACATCACACACATCAATCTCACATTTATCTTGCTTCTTACTCTTTCGTTCACCCTCTTGCATCAACACCATACATATTTATATCAAGCTCTATCTCAAAAACTTTCTCCAATGTCAGCCACTAGTTGTTATGCATTCAAATTTGAAATAGGTCGACACCTAAACATTCTTTCAGTGGATAGGAATGAAAGGTGACCTATATAAATCCTTAATTAGGACCCAAATAGATCACAACACACTTCAACATTCTTCCACAAGCCTCACATGTAGTGTTAAATACAACCTCGACCAACACCTGTGCAAAACACCATAAACATTAAGTACATGCTTCCTTTAATCAAGCCAAAAGTTTTAGACAACATAATTCACTTTAAATCAATCTAGAATAATCCACGAACCACTTAAGATTCATCAAACACTTCATCCAAGCTTGCATCAACAAATACTTCAACTCAGAACAACCGATAACCCTTATTTGCATTCTAATAAATGAAACTCTCACTATACTACACCAGATCAAGTAAAAACTTGAACACAGAAATATAAAAGCATTATAAGAAACTTCCTAAATCTGAACAACCTAAATCCAAACAATGGAGATACGTGAAGCAAATACATTTCTCCTAGACCACAAAAAGTATCATTGAACTGTCGGTTCACACACTGGTGAAAATATCTCACACTGTACAACAATCTAGAAATCCAAATTCTGAATATAGCAACCTCTATAAACCTTAAATAACTTGTAATATCCACACATGCATAGCATCAACATAAAAATAATGTGGAGAATAATACTGGAGCACACTATGAAAGTTTGCACAATATAATTTACTCTTCTTATTAAATTTTCTCATAAAGCACTTGGAAACCAAGTACTAGAACCATCATCTCATCTCATTACTTCATTCCAAATCTTCTTCAAACTTTTCACAAAATATTAGCTCGATGTACTCACAACACTACCTCAAAGTCTCAACTACACATGCACAACCTATTTTCCTCTTTTCCACAATTTTCTCAATATCCTCAACATCTTCTTCCCATAGTTGACATCAATGACAACACCATCATTCTTGAAACATTTTGGGCATTTTGAACACAACTGCAAGGTTGATTTTGGCCCAAAGTGCTTTGAAAAATCAACTACCTCCCAAATCTGGTAACCGCCTCCCAACTTAAAACTCTCATAAATTTGAAAAAAATGTCATATTTTGATAAAATGAAAGCCAATATTGACTTTTTTAGACAACCTAGACTCAATGGTGAGCTCATATTGCCTCCAACATGCTCCAAAAATTACCTAAAATGAAAACCCACAAAGAGGAACCCTCCACAACTTGTGTCTTTTTAAGTTTTTTGATTCCCCAAATCACCATTGTGTACAAGGGAAGAGCATACTCAACCTTACTAAAAATTCACCAAGATATCTAACTCATAATAGATCTACCCTCAAATCTGAGAAGGAATTTGTAAGGCTTGGATCTAATACCATGTAGGAGCTAAAAATTAGCTCTAGCCTAGGATCACCTAAAAAAAACAATTAAAATCTTCTACGAGAGAGTATGCAAGAATATGAACTTGCTTGATATTAAGATCTAAGAAATATGATGATGAGGTATATTACAAAGTGTACAATGACCTTGATTATATAGACAAGGTGTGACGTAGTAACAAATTAAATGACTGTGTCAACATTAAATGACATGAGTCAACATTAAATGACCTAGGACTCTAATAATTAATAAAAGATAAAAAGATAAAATATTACCTATGTTGGACACCCAAAATACTGAGAAGGGGGTGAATTAGTACTCTTTTAAACCACTTAGAAATTTCAACATTCATTCCATATAGCATATTCAACTTGCATCAGGAAAGGAAGAATGGAAGCAATTATCAAAGTACATAACACATGAATGCCACATTTTTATGTGGAAAACCCAAAATGGGAAAAACCATGGTGAGGATTAGCTCGCAATATATTATGATCAGTTATAGTGTATTGCATAAGTGCTCACTGCATCACTTCCCACTGAAAGAAGAAAATATAGAAGAGATTGTGGCACACAACCAAGATTTGAACTATTACAATTGCATCTAACATATGCCTAAATTAAAATTCTACTGAAGCTCAAAATAAAAAATTACACACTTCATTCTGATCTAAATTAACTCTTTGCTCTGCTCTGAATTCGCCTTATATTCACACAATTCACATCAATTGTACATCATGTCACTTCTCCATCTTCAAAACATAGAAAAATAGCTTACATATATATCCTTCATCCATAAACACTTACAACATCAATTAGGTTAGCCTAATTAAATGTATCACACCAGTTATACCTTGTCGACTCAACATACATACATACACATTTTTTGCTAAGATTCAAAATAAATAACAACTCAAAATAGGTCATCATGGACCCATAATAGCTCCCATATAATGAATCAATACTTATTCAAACCCCACAATGCATAAAGCTTATTAGGTTAGCACTAGTAATGACCTAATAACAGGATTCACCAACTGTACATCCAAAAATTGACATGTAGACCTCCAAATTCTATTCCACTTGGAATATAGGTGCCACTGACATCTTTCAACATTCCCACAAATATGTAAAGCCAGATTCCAATCCGTGGAGAAGTGTGGATTCACCAAAACATATTCCCTAAATTGGAAACCACTTGTTATTGCCAGACCAATATACTATCACACATAACATCTTCACCGGATGCCAAAACAATATGAAAATTTGGATATAAACTTCTTTAACAACCAAGAAAATTATATCAAAAGTGTAGAGAAAGATCTTATACAACAGACCAATGTGAACCCAAAAAATATATGTCATATACATAGAATTACCTATGTTGACACTTAGTCAATTTCCATATCAACTACCTTCACTGGATCGAACCTTCTTGCAAAATTCCACTAAATTACCATCTTAAAAGATGTTCAAGTTTTGCAAACTAATCTGCACAATAGTATTCATACTAGAATACAATGCTGACACCAATGACAACACTGCAATGCAATGCATTTATCCCTCATGCTCATATTTCCAACAAATGCATAAATAACAGACTCCTTATTCTTCCAAAAATCTCCCCCTTTGTCATAAATGGAAACATTCCAAAACTATTCTCCCATAAATACTCTCCAATAATACTCTCCCCCTTTGACATCAAGGGAAAAGGCCGCAAAACATATACATAAGTTTTCATATATACCAGAACTCCCCTTGACTGATATATACATATATACAAGTTGAAAACTTAACTGTCTCCCCTTAGGAGTGTTATCCAATAAAAAATTGTATTGGGAATTTTCCTTATAACTTCTACATATGTTCATAGAAATCTAAAACAATAACTGAAATTCATAAGAGGAAAGGAATGTATTCACCTGGAGGAAGAGTTTGGCTCTTACAAATTTCCAAGATGGGCTTACCACTCTTGCTTTCCTTCTTCCCAAATATTCTTGGGAATTCCAAGCATTCTGCTTTGGGTCTCCAACTCCATCAATAATTCTTCCCCATCATTTGGAGTGTTGGGTACCATATTTAGCTTTGAATTTTTGTCAACACTCAATAGGGCACTGGAAACAGATATGAACTTAGAGTTCACTAGATCCTTGAGATTACCAAACAACATTATATTCTTTTCTTTTTGAGCTTGCAGTTGGAAGTACTATTCATGTAAATTTTCAATAGCTGACCTTGTGCTTACATTCAAGTATTATGCCAAATCATAGGCACTAGAAGATTTGTCAATCTAGGACTCAATTGATTCCATCTCATCTCTTATGCTCTTTGTAGATCTTGGCCACTTCATATAAAATTGAAATAAAGCTTTGGCTTCCACCACATAAGCCTATACACCCTTGATATTTTTCCAAAAATTTGTTGTGTGTAGTAGCACACTTCTCCCTCATATCCATTAATATCCTATAATTTACCTCTTTCTCCAATTCTTTCATCAATTTCCCTTCAATCCAGTAGCATACTACTTTAAAGAATGAAGCAAAAACTTCAAATTGTCCATACCGAATAGGGAATTATTAATGGTAACATCGGGTATCGCCTCTTGCAAAACCTTTACAACCTCATTAATCATTTTTCCACTCCTCTAATGAGTCTCAATGATTTATTTATAGGTAGATGTGTGGAATACATCACCCAATTGAAGCTTGTGAAGAGGCAAAATCTAGTTCATGTCCACATACCCCTATTGTGTTGGAAGTTGAAATTATTGAGTGGACACAACAAGATGGAATTATAACTACATATTTAAAAAATTCCTTAAGGAATCTCTAGAGGTGCTAGAGGATTCACCAATAGTCTTTACTTCTTCCTCTGTAATCTTTTCCTTCAAATACATTTCTTTATCACAAGTGTTAACTAATGTCTCTACATCCTTCTTTTATTTTGCATCAACAAATGCATCTTCACCCTTCTTCTCATTATCAGTTGATTATTCTTTGTTATCTAGAGGAATAATTGTCTCTTGTTGGCCTTGAGTGTTTTCAACATTTGTTTCAAATATCGAAGGAGGTGTTTGATGATATGTAGTATCCTCCTTTACAATGTCTTCTCCGATAGCTCCTTCTTGTTCGATATTTTCTCCATCATCCTACACATTACCTTCTTCAGTGTCATGCTCATGTTGAGGATCATCATTTTGTGCTTCTTCTATAATATTCATATCTAGATCAGGCATATCAACATGCATATCTCTTGTGCTCTCTAGAGTCATCCCTAGTCTCTGTGCTAATTCTGCAATCTTCTCCATTGTCACTTTTTGGAGCCATTCATGATCATTCTAATCTCTGCTCATGAGAGTAGTTATTTTTGCTTCATTCAAAACTCCTTACTATACAATTCAACCAATTTAACTTTATTCTATTTGGAGAGAGATGCGCTACTCTTTTGCAAAGAAAAATCTTTTATCTTTTTCCTCTATAGCCTCTTGCCTCCTTGCAAGTAGTACTTTTCATAGATATTTAGGAAGCTGCTTCTTAATATTCTACATATTAACTTAAAAAAAAACTATGTATTTCAAAATTACTTCCACAATGGTGGCCTTTTCCACCTCATTTGCATCAATATATAAAGCAACAACCTCCTCCAACATTTCATTTTCCACAATCCCATTGAATAGAGCATCAATTTTCATAGGACTATGAGTCCTTACCAGAGGCTTCTTCTTCTTCTTCTTTTTCTTATCTTCTGGTGTCTTCTTCTCTTTTCTGAACTCTACTTTCTTCTCTCTCATTTCCATTCTGAATCCTTCCTTCTCCTTTTCAACCTCTACTTCACTGTCTTTATTAATAATATCAAACTTTACCTTCTTTGCACTGGATTCACCTTGTGAAGCTTTTGAATTTCTTTTTCAAATTAATGGTTTGGTATCTTCTTCTTCATTATAATCTTCCACATTCACTCCCATATACTTCTCCCTTATAAATTTTGTCTTTAATCTTCTCTTTGCAGGGCTAGTTATTTGTTGTGTTACTGGAGTAGCCTTTTCCTTTTCTTGGGCCTCTTTTTTATTTAACCAAATAGGTCCACTCCTTCACCAGAGTGCATGTAGGCTCTTTTCTCTTCTCCCCTATAATAGTCTTAGTCTTGGAGGACTTGGGAGTAGCCAAAGGAGTGGTAGTTGTTCTACTGGATCTCCTGCCGCTTGATGATCCTCCTGGTGACCCAGATGAGGTTTTTTCCTTCTCCACATGTTCTTTAGTGAGGCCCATTACCTTCACAAGTGTTACAATCATCTTGTCAATGATCTTCAATATCTGTGATTGCCTTTGATTAAGATGCACCTCCATCAAATGTTCTTCACATGCACCATATCTCTCTTTAGAGGTGTCTCTTGGCTTGCTCAACATAAAGTCCACTCAGTCGATGACCTCATCCTCTATAATTTCATATCCCATCTTTAGGATCCATATAGTCCTAGGCTCAATAACCTGTATTATGCAACAATATTTTATTACAAGAAAAATGATGTCATTCTTTTACTTGTCAACCATGCTTTTAGGTATCCTTTTCCTTGTCAGCATCTTCTCTTGGAAAGTTTTGAAGAACCCACATAAGGAATTATTTTGTGCATCTAAGTCACCCAACCTCTACAAATGATCTCTGATCTAGTGGGCTACAAGTCTATCTTTTAGCCACACAACATTCCTCATTTCCGGGACTTCATTAAAGAAGTAAAATAGTAAACAAATAATTAAAGTTCCAAATTTTAAATCATACTTAGAATATTTTATCTTCTATAGGCTCTTTAGAAGCTACAACCTTAGTATTTCACATAGATCATAGTCATTTCCCATCTCAACCATCTCATAAGTTATATTGATGATGGTTTTAGATACAAATTTATCTTTGTTAGAGAAGTATAGTTTGTATCCTATCATAATTGAAGCATACTTCATTGTTGGGTTCTTGGTGTCCTTGATGGTCAAGGCTCTCTTGTCATATGTTGCAGTTGTTCTCTCCATAACAACCTCATTATTCACACATTTAAGTACCAGAGCTGGTATGGTTGAACACAAACTAGTGACAACCCTAATAGCCTCTTTGTTTATCAGATATGGAATATCCAACCAAATGAACTTATCATGAATGTGGCTCAAGGTGTATCTCAACCACTCATCTACATAGAAAAATAAGGGAAACCTATTCAAGGCATCAAGTTCCTTCTCTACCAACTCTTAAATTATGATTTCAACTTGAAATGATCTCCGATGAGATCTTTGTACCATACATCACTCAACTTATTATGATTATATTCCTCCAACTTGACGTGAATGTAATCCCTAACATCTTACGTGTGCAAAAATCCATACAAGCTATGTAAAAATACACCTTCCAGATCATCCATCAAAGACTTGTTGGGATGCATTTTGAATTTAGGCTGAGGAAGCTTTGTAACCTATACCACTTGTGGAGTATACATATTTTCAACAAATTAAAAACTTAGGACAAACGGGAACTGCAAATACCTTTTAAAATTCTTTCTAGTAGGGTTTTGCTCACGCCAAATCTCAATCACTTCGATCACTCCACTTTTCTCTATTCTTCTCAAATGATTGCTTTGATCAAGTGAAATCACTTATACCCATTTTTTAATTTGACCTAATTTTGCATTGAATACACAAATTGAAAAAGTTGGTAAAAACCCTAATTGTATGCACAGTCAACTTCAAATGCTCCTCAAACTTCTACAACATGATCTCTTCCACTAGTTCTTTCTCTAGTAGGTCAAGAATATTGAACCATACGTCATATCCATGTGTTGAAGCATCAACACCATTTCTTTGGCAGGGGATAAATAATCTTCTTTTAATGCTTCCCCTAAGCCAAAGCTTTCTTCTTAGTTTTTAGAGGAAACATCTGCACTAGATGCTGGTACAAAATCATAACTTGTCTCAGTGTCTTCCTTCTTTTTCCAAATCTTTTCCATCTCTTTCTTCATCTCTACTAGATCATCCTTTGTCACCAGATCATTCTTCTTTATCAGATTATTCTTTTTCACATTTTGGCTTCTACAAAACTTAGAGATATGTATAGGTATACTGTAATTGTAACATATGACGTCCTTTTGAACAAGTTTACATCCATTCATTCTATATATGTATGGATTACCTTTATGCCCAAATCCATTACATGCATAACAATAGCCATTAAAAGATTGAACCCTCATACCATTATTATAGCCATTCATCATTTGATCTTGTATTCACTAGCTCTATGAACAAACCTCTAACATGTGAAGCACTGACCAAGAAAAGTTTTTTGATTCATTTTTATTCTACATTCCATAGCCTTGTGTCAAAATTTATTACAAGAATAATAGAAAACATTAAAAAATGGGTACCTTTGTCCATTTGGCTATCTGATAGGTTGTCTTTTGACTTGATTCTTTTGATTCTGGATTTGCTTGTTTTTGTTCTTCTTGTATTTAATCTTCTTTTTAGCTTGATTTGGAGTTTGATATTTCTTTGAGCTTTTTCCTATCTCAAACCCTAATCCACCATTGTCTTTAGATCCTTTCTGATTTGAAATCATTTCATCAAGCTTTGTAGAACTCATCTTGAATTTTCCTTCATGACTCCTTGCGTTCTCCAAATTTGATCTCAAGGTCACAACTTCTTCAAGTTTTGAACATTCTTCAAATTTTCTTTTTATTTTGGAATTCATACATTCTTTAATTTTTTTTCCTTCTTCAACTTGCACCTTTAGACTGGTAATTATCTCATTGGCTTGATTCAGTTGCTTATTGACTTCCTTATGTCTTTCTCTGAACTTCTTGATTTTCTCTCTAAATTTTTTGATACATTCATTTTGTTCCTTGACATTTTATTTCAGATATTTTTCTCACTTTTAGTCCTTTCAGGATCTTTAAGGGCTACTCCAATTTCTCCATTCAGGTCAAATATGCACTCTTCTTTTATAAACCTAACAATAGGAATCTCTTCTGAAGGAGTAGGGAATCTTCTAACAACCATGTGTTCAACCTCCAAGATCTTCCCCAAGCGATTAAGCTCCTTCCAAAGAACCAAGCCTAATACCAGTTTTCAAACACCCAAAATACTAAGGGGGGGTGAATTAGTATTCTTTTAAACCACTTAAACATTTAAACATTCATTCCATATAGAATATTCAGTTTCTAGTAGGAAAGGAAAGAATGAAAGCAATCATCAAAGAACATAACACATGAACACCACATTATTATGTGAAAAACACAAAATGAGAAAAACCACAGTGAGGATTAGCTCACAATATATTATAATCAGTTATAGTATATTAAAAAAGTCCTCACTATAGGTGGACTCACTGTCCATTGAAAGAAGAAAAGATAGAATAGATTGTGACACACATCCAAGGTTTGAATTGTTACAATTACATCTAACATATGCATGAATTATAGTTCCATTGAAGCTTAAAATATAGACCTTACACACTTTATTTTGATTTGAATTAACTCTCTACTTTGCTCTACATTCACCTTGTACTAAAAAAACTCACATCAACTATGCATCATGTCACTTCTCTATCTTTAGAACATTGAAAAATAATTTACATATATATTCACTTTATCCATAAACACTTACAACATCAATTAGGTCAGCCTAATTAAATGTATCGCACCAATTATACCTTATCGTCTCAACATACATACATACACGCTTTGGACCAAGATTCAAAACACATAACAACTCAAAATAGGTCAACATGGACCCATAATAGCTCCCACATAATGAATCAATACTTATTCAAACTCCGTAATAGACAAAGCTTATTAGGTTGACATCGATAATGACCTAATAACATGATTTTCCAACTGTACATCCAAAAACTAACACACGAACCTCCAAATTCTATGCCACTTGGAATATAGGTGCCATTGACATGTGTCAAAATTCCCACAAATCCACA
Source organism: Sequoiadendron giganteum (assembly GCA_007115665.2). Taxonomy (NCBI): domain Eukaryota; kingdom Viridiplantae; phylum Streptophyta; class Pinopsida; order Cupressales; family Cupressaceae; genus Sequoiadendron; species Sequoiadendron giganteum. The sequence continues at coordinate 60,427,546 of CM021100.1, read as the reverse complement.
AAGCTAGATTCCGATCTATGAAGAAGTGCAGATTCACCAAAACATATGCCCTGAATTGGAAACCATCTATTACTACTAGACTGATATAAAGTCACTCATAACTTCTTCACCAGATTCCAAAAAAATATGAAACTCTAGATATAAACTTCTCTAGAAACCAAAAAATTATATCAAAAGCATAGATAAAGATCTTATACAACAGACCAATGCAATCGCAAAAACCAGATGTGTTGTACACAAAATTACTTGTGTTGACACGTGGTCAATCTCCATATCAATTGCCTTCACCAAATCAAACCTTCTTGAAAAATCCCACTGAATTACCATCTTAAAATATGTTCAAGTTGTACAAACTGATTTGCACAATAATATCCATACCACAATACAATGTTGACATCAATGACAACACTGTAATGTAATGCACTTTCCCTCATGCTCATGTTGCCAAAAAATGCATCAATGAAAAACTCCTTATTCTTCCAACAACCTAAGAATTAAATATGCCTACAACCTAAGTGGACTTTAATATGTAAATAGGACCACACTAAGTAACTAGATAGGAAATGTAGCTATTTACACCAACATTTTTATAGATCTATAATTATTTTTATTACACTAATTGAATTATTATAATGTGAATGATATGTGAATGAATATCAAATTAAGAGAGATATGAGAATGAATGTATTGAATTCCTTTAAATACAAATACAAGGGTATAGTAATAAATCACTCAAATTTGTGTTTAGTCTACCCTTGGTAAGAATTGAATGGGAATGAATTAGCCAAAATTTAAATTTCAAAGGGTTAAATACGCAAGCATGAGGTCTAACTTACAAGGTCACAACTACAAAAAATAATACGGGACATGAAAGACACAAATCAAGTGGATAACAAATACATGGGAATAAATATATACATAAGTTTAATAAATGTATGGATGGATGAATATATTTAGATGTGTGTATATGTGGATAAGGTGGGGATAGGTATATTGGAATGTGTGTGAATGCTTAGGTGAATAACATAGGAGAAAGTACCCAATTTTATTGAAATTTGTAGTCGCAAAATTGCACCCCTCACAATTTCACATAAATTCTTGCACTTACTTTAGTGTCCACTCCCTTAGCATCTTGTGTAGGCTCATTTAAGCCCTTGCATCATCCTTTTCCCTTCTTAGGATGCTCCAACACCCCCTTTCAGCAACTACCCCGTGAGTCAACTTTGCGTTAAAATTTGTGCTTTTCCCATTCACATCGTTTTGTAGCGTGACATGTCCGGACACTAGCACACCACACAAACATCTACGTGTTGCGTTAGTGTCTTGTGACATTTCAACGTTCAAGCAACCATTTTAGTGCATGCTTGTCACTTTTCACCTCTTTTGGTCGGTGGTAATGGATCAGGATGCCTTGTAATCGCCCGAGAAGCTTCTATTCTCTTTAATTCCCTCTTTTAATGCTATCTTTTCCATTCTATTGCTTCTTCCAAGTTTTTTTAGCTTCACTCTAGCTTCTTTCCAGCCTTCCACTTTCTAGCTTTTGGCTTGCACAACTCCATATAGATTTTTAGAGAAGAACCTTCAAGTTCTCTTGGCAACACTCTTTGTAGCTCTCTTGGCTCTCACATCCCTATCCCTTGAATTATGCTTGTGATCATATTGGAATTCCATATCCTTTATCCATTGCATATTTACTTCATGATATAGGTTCTCCTCCTTGAGTGGGGATTGCTTCTATCACCTCTTTTGTGATAAAGGCTCTCCTCCTCGAGCGGGGTTTTATTTTATCACTCTTACTTTGTGGCACAGGTTCTACTCCGAAATGGGTTTTGCTTTCACCACATGTTCTTTCCATTTCGGTTCATCCCTCTCTTTTCAAATTTGGCTATTCGTGGAGGTGGAAACACCAAAACGAGGGTTTGACTGAGGCAAACCCCTATACAACCCCAACAATTTCTCCAGATATCATACATGCAGGTATTGAAGATATTCACATGCTGGAGGATTCATCGCTTGTGCGGTTGTAAGTATTTCCCTTCCTCTCCTTATATTTATCACTTCTATTTTAGTCTATTTCAGCTTTATCACATTGTATTACTCTATCACTTTCTAGAAGTTCTTAGAAATTAAAGTAGAAGCATTCACTTTGCCATTTTCTAGGAAAAACTTGCTTTCTGGTTCTTACGAGACGCTAATGTGCCTCTGGGATGCCAACATACCGCGTTGTTGTCTGTATTTTGTGCTGACGTCCTTTGGCCAAGAGCTTGTCAGTTTGTCTAGAAAGTTTTGTGACCTCTTTCTAATTCTAGAACTCTCATAGTTGTTCCCTGAGGTAATTTAGGGCAGTTTGCCCCGTGAGGCTCTCTAAGTGAAGAGAACTCATGAGTAGCGAATCCCCCTTTTCTACATTTTGGTGAACCCGACATGAACAAAAAATATTCTAAAAAAATAGGAATTTATCTACCCCTACTTTGCGGGGTCATAAATTTTGACTCGGTGCTCGGATTTCAAAACCGTTTGCATCTCCTAGAGAACTATTTCATTCTCTAAAATACTAGTGCCTTTGGCAATTGAATTTTAGGGACCAACGCAAGTTCTGAGCTCAAATTTTTCTCTGAAGACCTCCGAAAATGCAAATTACTATAACATAGAAAATATTGAAAAAATTGTAATGAATTTAATATCTTCTTTTGTTAGTTCAGTATCTAATTTTGCTCAAAATGCTAATGATATTCCACTTCATGCATGTGATGGTGACTTGGATTTTCTTATGTCACTACGTGTCTTTGATCCTTCTTATGAAATCCCCCTATTTCAAAGGATATTTTGTTGCAAAAAAATGAAATCATTGATACCTTTCTAAATGTTACGCTACCTTCTATTCATTCCAATGCACTCTCTTTTAGAGATGATGCATTTGTGAATGAAAAATATCCTACTCATTCCAATGCACTCTCTTCTATGGACATTACATTTGCAAATGATGAATCTATTATCTATTCCAATGCACTCTCCTCTAGAGATGATGCATTAGCTAATGATGAATCTCCTTCCACATTTGATCCTATTTGGATTGATGTTGAGAATATGTCTTCAAATAATTATTCCACTAATTGTGATGATTCTATAAATGTAATCTATGTCTCTGTTGCCCCTCAAAGGCCTAAGAGACCAGTCATTTACGTGACTCCAACTATTCCTCCTAAGAGGGTTTGTTTTAGTAATGGTGTTCCATTTGATAGTGACTCTCCTAATCTTTCTATGGCTCCCTCTTATAGAGTGGTAGCCCATACTTATGATAACAGAATGAATAAACAACTAAGCCTTCATCAAGCTCCTAAACTAACAACTAAAGAACTTGATGATTATGATCTTGTTGAGAAACTCCAAGTTACTCTGGCTAAGATCTCATTGTGGGACTTTCTTCAATTTGCTCTAGTTTACCAAGGTATGCTTCAAAAAGCTTTGTAAAATATCTTCTTTCCTTCTTCCACTAGGCCAATAGATGTTGATGCGTTGATAGCTCATATTCATGTGGATTCACCGAATATTACGTTCTATCTGCAAGAGCTCTCGCCTTCAAAAGTACAGAAGAAAGTAGACCCTCTAATGATCATAGTTAACATTAATAAAATTTGCATTAGACGTACTCTTGTTGATGTCAGCTCATCACTTAATGTATGTAGTATTGATCTATTGCCTAAGATTAATACTGATTCATCTTCTCTTAACGCTTCTTTTGTTATTGTCAATGGGTTCAATAATGTTGGGAGACCAGATCTAGGTACAATAGTATTACCTTTGTAGCTTGGACTCGTTACTGTACCCAATCTAGTAAATTTTATGTTAGAAAATCTACCTTATAACCTTCTTCTTGGTAGACCATGGATTCATCCTATGGGTGCAGTCCCATCTACCTTTTGTCGGCCTCCTACAATGATCTTAATAACTAAGCCTTTTATAGCCATGATTAAGAGATTGGACATCTAACCTGAATAGCCATTGTAACCATCATGAAGGTAACTTTAAATTGTCAACCTAGGGAAGTGAACTTGAAATGGGTTAGCACAATATGTGCACTAGGAACTTCAAAGTAGTCATATTCATTATACAACTAAGAAAGATTCAATACTGAAAGTAAATTGCATGGAATGAAACAAAGTAAATGCTAAACATCACTCAACAATTAAACTAAGCTGAACATGCATGACAGTAATGAAAATATAAACAACAAACATGGAACTAATCTGTCTTCTTTGATTGCAAGAACATTCACAAAATGGAATTCTAGTGGCTGCAGGAACAATCAATGCCAGATTTTGAATTAAGTACTAAACATAAACTAATAACTAATCTAACTAAAATAAAGGATGGATTAATCACCAAGTGGGCCCCCTTGGATGAGTATCCTCTAAAACTAATGTAAACTCAAATTCTCAACTCAGAACTTCATCTTATTCATTCAAAAATGCAATTACAAAAGACTAGCATGTTTGAAAATGCTTAGTAAACTATCAGATACAACATCAATAATCAACAACTTGATAACCTTCAAACTCTTGAACCCCCAAAGAAGGAGAATCTGAACCTTATTTATCCTACCCACTAAACATGGTAGTCAACTCCCACTAATTGGGAAGACACCATTTAGGGAAACCAGAGAAAAGAATTGAGGGTGGCGACACATGCAGGGAATCCGGTTAGACATGCAAGTCCAAATAAAGACTCAACATTGTAGTTACGCTCGTGGCTGCTCAACATCGTGCAAGACCAAAATAAGGCGGTTACAAGTAGTTGACATGGGGAATCTCTACCGTTGTTCTTTAGTTGACCTTCAAACGCCTCCTCAGTAATGACCAGCTGGTGGTTGCATTCCTCAAATTAGTATCCTCAAGTGTGTCTACATGGCAATGTTAGTACGCATATTAATTATGCATCTAAAACCACCTTAAAGAACATTCATCAACTACATGTAAAATCAATATAGATAGTCCACATAATAGCTAATGTCAATAAAATTGGAAAAAATGGAATTAAACCCAATGTCTAAGGTTTGAGGGAAACATTATAGAAATATCAACATTTAATATCAAAGTCCATGCCAACTTCAACAAATAAACTATGGATTCTACCCCAAATTAAGACCAAAAACTAGGCTCATCACTCCCATCAACTTAATGTTTTTCTAGTCCTCTACAGAGGAAGAGCTATTTTTCTGCCTGGTCAAAGCTTTGAAATTTGCAACTGATAGTTGTCCAATATCAATGCCTGTTGAGTGCGAGTCAGGGTCCCAATAGAATCCTCCCATTCTTTCAAGTATTTTCCATCTTTTCCTTTCTTCACCAATGTCATAGCGATAGAATCTGAAATTTGGAACAAGCCACAATAGGATAGGTGGCTGAAAAGTCAAGGTAATCTACTCTCGGCCCTTTGCTCTCTCAAGCTGAATGTACCTTTCAATCCTCTTTATTGTTGCATGATAGTTTTGGATGGAATGAGGTTCAACCTGCTTCAGCTCATCAGTCAAAGTGTTCCATCTTTGTGATAGATATCCTTTCATGGTGTCCTATTTTGCTATTGTCTTTACCTCATATTCACTATAAACTACCTCAATCCAAGGCATAATCCTGCTACCATGACTAGACCTGAAAAACATTTTGTTCCAATATCTATAAATATCCTTGGGGTTTCTTGATTCTTCTCTAATGGCCAAAGGGATATAGGATTCCATCTTCCTATAAGCATTGTATTGCTCTCCCCAAATAATCTCATTTTGCACCCAAAACATGAATGCTCTTAGTTGGATATCTCCAACATACAACAATGGGTTCCAGTCTTGGTTTTGAGTTACAACAAAATTATGTAAATAAAAGTCACATAACAAATTCTTCATTTTAGGGGAGGCAATCCTATAAGCATTGAAAATTTTAGTGGGGGTCTCAATTGAGGGATTCAAACTTGAGATGTGTTTTGACAGCTGAAAAGAGAGATATTTTTCCTTCAGGTGCAAAGCATAAACTCTTGGAGGTGTTCTACATTCTAAAATTTGTGGCATCAGGGTTGCAATATTGCCCATCCTTTATTTTAGAGAGATAATCTCCTCATTCTTTTCTTCAATAATTTCATCCCTCTCTTGAATTTTCTTTTTCAATCTTCGCTTTTCCTTTTTCCATTTTTCCTCTCGCCTTTGTATTTATTTCTATAAATTTAAAATTAATGTATGCACTAAGAAATTAGGAGGATTATGAATTCCTACCAGGGTTTTTGTTGACGGATGCACCCCATATAACACTATTTGCATAGATTCAGGCTGTCTTACTGGCTTAGGCTAGGGAGGTACAATTTCTTCTCCCACTTCTTGCTGCATGACCTCTTCTTCTTGTTTTTGTAGTTGCTGTAGGAACTCTTGATCTAACTCTTGGTCTTGTTGCAAGAACTCTGAATTTTTCTCATGTTCTTGAATTTCAACTTCCTTAACAATGGCAACAAGATCTGTTAGGTTCATTTTTGTTGCCTCTTCGAATACATCTTTTTATTTGACATTTTCCTACCCCATTGAAGCTTCTGTGCTCTCATGTGATGTCCTTCCATTCTTAGGGTTTTTCCACGAAGGCATATCAACCGCTGGTTTTGATTTCTTGAGAGGGCTTTCACATTTTCCTTTGGCTGTAGGATGAATAGTGTCAGCCTTTCTCTTCTTAGGACTCAACACCTCTCTTTCCACAGGCTGTGTTTTGGCTTTTCCTTTTCCTGCCTCTACCTTCTTCTTTTGTGCCCTAGTTCTTGCCAAGGTTTCTAGTGGAACATCATCATCAGAGTCTGATGAAAAACTTTCTTTTCTAGAGTTCCCTATTTTAGAGGAACTAATGTGTATGGCGCCTTTTGTTGCAGGACAATTCATACTAGAGCCAACACCAGAGGTTGAAGCACCAAGGGTGGCTTCAGCCATGCTTAATAACCTACTAGACCTACATGTCTGAGGTAAAGCCCTAGGTTGCAGCTGCTTAGATCTAAATTGATTAACATTTAAAATTCCTCCCAGGTCATCTCAGGTGCTACATCATGCAAATATTTTTCAACCAAAAATTTAATAAGGCAATGGTGTGAGACAAATTTGTCCCTAATTTTTTTTGTTTCAACCGCCATGATGGAGAGAAGTTTGTATAAGACATTAGGCACATTCATCCTTCTTCTATACCTCATGCGACTCAAAAGTTTGAAATGCACTGAATGTAAATTTGACAATCGACCTTCACAAGTGAGGTACCTGATAATGTAGATGACTGCCTTCTTTCATGGCTCAAACATAGAGGTTCTTTTGGCACCCTGCTTGTCTATGTTGATTGGAGGGTCACCATGCATTGTGAATATGGCCCTTATTGACCTAGCGTCTTTAGAAATAGGGTAATTCTCACCATCAACAAGTAATCCTATAACTTTTGCAATTCTCTCCTCAGTTGCCACAACTTCCAGTCCTTTTACTGTAGCTTTTCCCTCTGAAAATGTTTGGGCGAACTCAAGTGCAATGTCTTCATCGAAACCGTCCAAATTTAGGAAGTAGTCCAACCAGCCATAGTTTCTAAATTCAGTCAGGCATTGTGCATCTTGCAATAAGGTATCATGATTCAAAGGCTCATTTCGAATTAGTCCACCTCCCATTTTCTATAATCACTGTCACTCCGCAAAATTCTTTTCCTATAATTCTTGTCTGAGAAAAAATTATTTTCTGTAGCACTTGTTAGCTGAAATTGTCCTGCACCAATGTTGACTAAATTTTCCTTCTCTATATTTTTTACCTTTTGCAATTCAAGATTATGAAAGGGTCAATAATGGAAAAGATGAGGTAATAAAAGGAGTTATGATGAAAAAGAATGGCAATGGCAATTTAGTGTTGTGAACCCTTAAAATTGAAAATGCACAAGAACAACAAACAAGTCAATATGTTAGATCAAATGCAAACAAGCATGAGGGATTCCCCATGAAATCCATCTACTAAACTTAAACTAGGAAGAAAATGAAGAACAAAACTTAAATAAATGAGAGCTAATCCTAGTTAAGCAAGTAAAATAGTGATCCCATGGGGGAATTGGTGCCAATTGAATGTTGAAATTGGCCCTTTCCCAACTCCTAAGTTGCAATGTGAATGATTGTAGATTGATCAAATCTCTCCAAAGAGATTTGAGCATAACCTAGTTATGAATTGTGAAAATGATGAATGGTTGAGTGGAAGTGGGAAAAATTAACTCTCAATGTGAAGAGAGTAACTTTGCATGAAATCGTGGATGAGAAATGAGGAGAGAAGCCTCCAATTTATAGATTTGAATTTGGAAGAATGAGAAAGATTTGAACAATGTGGGACTAACTTTCAATCCAATGGTTGAATGCCACTTGTCACCATGTGAATGGTTAATGTTTGTGCAAGTTTTGATCAAAGTGCCCATAAATGCATAAATTTGAATTTTGAAATATTGAAATGACAAGGTAGATGGAGAGTCAAATGGAGTTATGACCACTTGGATCAATGCAAAAGGACTTGCAAGATGAAATAAATGCCTTGTTTGAAGTACCCATCCATTTGGACTTTTTGAATTCAAATTGAGGGAATATTCCCTTTTGATTCCATGTGAGGGAAAATAGAGATCTAATAAATGAATTAAATCTATTTTCATGTGCAAGTTGCATTCTCTAGAGGATTTTAGTGAGAGGGATTAACTTAATCAAGATTTTGATTAATTTAATGAAGGATTAGATGATTTGACAATTTTGACTTAGATTTATGAGTTAATTTAAATCAAGAATTGAGGAGAAAAATTTAATTAAATAAATGATTTGATTTATTTAACTAAAGGGGATAATGCTAGATTAAATTAAATAAGGTTTGATTTATTCAATTTAATAAGAAGACTTTAGAGACTTGATTTAAATAAAATGAATTATTTAAGTAAACAAAGATATTAAATTAAGTTGATTAATTTAATCAACAGAGGAGAAAGACTTAATTAAATAAATAATGATTAATTCAATTAAGAGATGAAAAGTGTTGATAAGCTGAGAGTGTGATTCACGAAGAAATGTCATTAGTAGTCAGGATCAAATGTGGCAAACCGAATTGTACATTTTTCATGTCTACATTTTGCCCCTCTTTGAAGCAATCTACTTGTTGCATTGATTCAAAGAATAAACTGTTGTGATCAAAGTTCAAAGATGATTTTCAGATGCCCCACTATTTCCCTAGGGGAAGGATTATGCTAGTATACTGCCCCCTCGAGAGATTGAGCGAAAATGCTAATTTTTTTATCAATATCATGATAAAATGTGAGAGGAGTGGTTCTATTGATCAGAGGACAAAAGATAATTCTTTGATGTAGACAAATTTGATGATGTATAGACAGTCATCGACCATGGGTAGACTCATGTATATTTTGAGATCTCACACCTACTTTAGATAGAAATGTTAGTAAAGATAGAAGAATAAGAAGAATAAGATGGATGGAAGGAAGATCCAGTCAAGTTCACATTATTACCGATGATGATGATGTAGTTCTTACCAGGAGTTGGGATTTTCAAAGGGCCAATGACTTTATGTTTGATAACACACATAGGTATGATGCGTCAAGGTATAAAAGACCAGGATGGCGTTGCACTTAGTGTGATGGACTTTGACTCAACAATCAGATAGGAGTATTCCTCTTCACACTTGACATACAAAAACCTTGCTAGGACAGACCTAACAAAGCAAGTATTCACCAAGTTATTTTACAAGAATATCCAACAAGCACAACAGATAAAAATGATAATGTTCATTGCCCCATTCCTTTCTCTCTAAACCTGTTTTGTTTAGGCATCATTGAGAGGTCTTTGGAATGAGCACAAAATAAGATAAGCCAAAAAAGATTAAATAAAACAAACAAACAAGCTAATGTTCTTCATACCGCTAGCCAAGGCTAAACTACTATGGGGTACTTGACGCTTATGTCTATCGTAGGAAATATTCATCCTAGGACATGTTGTGATCAAGGTTTTGGTGGGACTGATTGGGTGATAAGCTATTGATACTCCGAGTTGACCAACTTGCTTGCTTACTGACTTAGTCTTTCAAGACTTTGACGATTTGGGTGTTCACTTTTGAACCTGCTAGACTTTCTTCTGATTGACTCACCAAAGGGTGAAGGCGACGATTGATTTTATTAGGAATGATGACTATCGTAGGTGAAAGAGAGATGAGACGGATGCACCATTTTGGATTTTTTCAGATATTTTGAGGTTGTTTTTTGTATTTTTGAGATGTTTTGCAACTGTTTTTGGTATTTTTGAGATTTACAACGAAAGGACTAACTCAAAGACCTATCTTAGGGGTCTCGGGAGTTGATCTATAGATTAGCCTTGCCTATGTTATACACGTAGAGACCACATAGTTTGACTGTCGACAAACCTGACTCAATGAAAAGATAAATGGGAAAATGAATTGCCAATGCGACGGATGCCTAAAAACTGACCTAAGATGTGAAAAAGATGGGCAAATGAATCACCAATGCGATGGACGCCTACAGGATTGACCTAACTGTCTTGGGGGATGATCAAAGATCAACCTTGCCTGCATTCAAGCTCAGAGATGACGTAGTTCAGACAAGACTGACATGACTGAATGATTAAAATTCTTTTTGAAAATTTTATGAGATTTTGGACATGTTTTGGATTTTAAATGATTTGGATGTTTTTGATTTTTGATTTTTTTGATGTTTTTTAAATTTTTTGATGGATTTTTTGAATGTTTTTGGATTTTTTGATGTTTAGGAAGATCACGAGAATATACATTAATCTGATCCGATGCAGGTATAGGGAAATGCCCCTAGCGTGGTGCGATAGACTACTTCGATGAAGGCAAGACAAACTGACCTTAGGAATATGCCAAGTAGTACTATGGTGGAATATGATATGGGCATCAACTCAGGCTATGGTATGGATGCGAGCAGATGGGTGGATGGATGATTAATGAAATTTGATGGAATGAATGAGTGAGTCATGTAGATCTTGGCAGATGGGGAGTGCTTTATTTACACTTGGCACCTGTTTGCCAGGTTTTCACCAAGGTACTTGTCCAAAGTGCCACCAAAGTGGTTTTCACTAGAGGACGATTTTTTTTCTTTACTGTTTTCAATCCTTTTTCTTTTTTTTTCTGGATTTTTATATTTTTGTATTTTTTTTGTTGTCGCCAAGATGCCTATTTGCCAGGTTTTCATCAAGGTAACCATATTTCAAGACTTTTTTTGATTCTTTTTATTTTTATTTTTGGTTTTATACCTTAGGCATAATTTTTTTTGAGATGGGAGTTGTTCAAAGGCTCATGTAGAGGCTCACCTTCTGGTGTTGCTAATTGATATGCTCCTAATTTATAGCTGGCTATGACGACGAAAGGTCCTAGCTAGTTGGGCTCAAATTTTACTTTTCTCTTTGGATTCAGCACATTCTTTTGGTTCTCTTTCATCACAAGTTCACCGACTTGGAAGGTACATTGCCTGATCTTCTTGTTGAAGCTTCATTTCAGGTGATTCTAGTAGACCTGTAGATGGTTGAGGGCATCCATGCGCCGTTCATCTAGCAATTCCAGCTCATTTAGTATTGTGACCCTGTATTCCTCATATGTGATGAAGTTTTGAAAAGATATTCTCAGGGATGGGAGCTCGATCTAAATTGGGAGTATGGCTTCTGATTCGTAGACCAGGGAAAATGGGGTGGCACCCATCGGCGTACAGATGCTGGTGCAGTAGGCCCATAAGGTGAGATTCAGCTGCAAATGCTAGTCACGACCAGAGTCATTGACTATTTTCTTAAGAAATTTTAGGATGGTTTTGTTGGTAGCTTTTGCTTGGCCATTGTCTTGTGGGTAATATGGGGTGGAAAAGCAGTGTTGGATTTTGAATTTTTTACACAAGTCAAGGACATCCTGATTCTTGAAACGTGTCCTATTATCAAAGATAATGGATTGGGGAACATCATATCGGCAAATGAGGTATTTCAGGATGAACTTGGATATTTATTTTCTAGTGATGTAGGTCATGGGAATTGGTTTGAACCACTTTGTGAAATATTTGGTGGCGGTGATAATAAACTTGTGGCCGTTGGATGAGGTGGGTGAGATTTTACCTATGAGATCAAGCCCCCATTGGGAAAAGGGCCAAGGTGTAACAGTAGGATGTAATTCTTGAGTTGGTGCATGAATAAGATCTCCACGTTGGTTGCACTGTAGACATCTTTTGACAAAATCATGTGCCTCTCTTTCCATTGTCGGCCAGTAGTACCCGGTTTTCAACAAATTATTAGCCAAGGTCATACCACTCGAGTGTGAACCGCAAGTGCCATTGTGTACCTCAGTCAAAGCAATCAGGGCTTCCTCAGGTTTTAAGCAATGTAACAGGGTTCCATTGATGCTTCTATGAAAGAGGGTTTCTCCTAGGATGACAAATCGTAAGGACCTTTTGACAAAGGTTCGCTTAAGGTTCGGGGTAATGTCAACTGGGAGGACTCCTAATCTTAGATAGGTGTATTTTTCATCATACCAAAGATCATCGGGACCAACGAGTTTGCATGCATATTCTAACTCTGGTACCTTGAAAGTGGGTATGAGAAGCTGCTCTACCAAAAAATTGTGTTTCGAGCCATTGCGAGGGATATCTAGCAAGGATCCAATTGTTTCCATTGCATTAGCTGCTCAGTTGTTTTCCCTTAGTATCAGCTCAAAGGTAATATTGATAAATGATTCCTTGAGGCTTTCTACCACCTTCTTGTATGGTGCAAGCTTATCATCTTTAGTTTGGTATTCATCGTTGACTTGGTTGATGATAAGCTGTGAATCTTCATAGACCTTTAATGCCATGATTCACCACTGTGCTACAATTTTGAGACCTATGGTTAAAGCCTCGTATTCTACAATGTTGTTGGTACAAGGGAATGCCAACTTGTAAGATCTTGGTATACAGTCCCCTTGGGGGGTGATGAAGAACACACCGACTCCTGATCCGTGTTGTTTGTGGGAGCCATCAAAGTATAGTTTCCAATGATCAGCTACGCTGAGATTTCAGATGGAATCATCTAGAAATTCTGATATGAGTAGGTTCTCTACATAGATGGGATCTTTTGCCAACTGGTCCGCAATAAATTGTCCTTTAATTTCCTTTCACTCCACATACTCGATGTCATACTCTAAAAATATCATTACCCATTTAGCCATCCTTCCCGTCAGCATAGCTTTTGACAGTAGATATTTTAAGGGATCTATTTTGGCAATGAGCTTGATTTTATGTGCCAGCATGTAGTTTCAAAATTTCTGTGAAGAAAAAACTACTGCTAGGAAAAATTTCTCAATGAATGTGTAGTTTAACTCATGGCCAACCATTTTCCTGCTGATGTAATAGATAGCCCTTTTTGTTCCATTTTCATCATGTTGAGCTAGAAGAGCACCTAGAGCTACTGTTGTTGCTGAGACATATAGGATCAATGGTTTCCTTGCAATTGGTGGCATTAACACAGGTGGCGTAAGTAGATATTCTTTGATTTTGTTGAATGCTTGTTCGCACTTGTCGTCCCACTTGAATGCTACCCCCTTGTGGAGTAGATGTGAATACACAATTTGTTTGTTTGCCATTTGCGCTATGAACCTTCAGATGGACTGGAGTCTGCCTTGTAATCCTCTAAGTTGTTTCAGTGTTCTTGGCGCTCCCATATTGAGGATCGATTTTACCTTTGTAGGATCCACTTCTATCCCTCTCATTAACACTATGTATCCCAACAATTTTCCAGATTGTACCCCAAAGACGCATTTCTTTGGGTTGAGCCCGACCTTATATTTTTCCAGTCTGTCAAAAATTGCACTTTGGGTCGCTATGTAGTCCTGCCTCTTCTTTGATTTAGCCAATATGTCATCCACACAATCTTCAAAAATCTTGTGTATCATGTCGTGGAAGATTAGTGTCATGTCTCTCTGATATGTAGCTCCTGCATTTTTTTAACCTGAATGACATCACATTCTAGCAGTAGGTGCCCCAAGGACATGTAAATGTTGTTTTATGCTGGTCTTCTTTTGCAATCATTATCTGATTGTATCCCGAGAAGCCATCCATTAGGGATAGCATCTCATGTCCGACCGTCATGTCCACTATCATTTCAATGTTGGGTAGTGGAAAATCATCCTTAGGACATGCTTTGTTTAGGTCTCTGAAATCTATGTAGATACAGATGCCCCCATTTGGTTTTGAGACTGGTACAAGGTTGGATACCCATTCTAGATAGTGAATCGAGCATATGAAGCCAACATCTAGGAGCTTTTGTAATTCTACCTTGACTAGCAAGGCTATTTGTGGATGCATTTTTCTTAGCTTTTGCTTAACCGGCTTCGCTCCAGGGTAAACAAACAAATGATGAACCACCACTTCAAGATCTAGACCTGGCATGACAACATAGGTCCATGCAAATTTTACCTTCCTCTCTTTAAAAAATGTTGCTAGCAGTTCTTGTTCCTTTGTCAGGAGAGACTCAACATAGAAAGTGATTTGTGGTTCTGTCGTTGTTCCCAAGTTAACAAGATTACATTGCTTTTCTAGGACTGTTGATTTCTCTTGATGTAGAGCAGTAGGGAGGAGATTGAATCCTTCATCCTCTGACGCCTTAGAAAAGTTTTCACCATTAGATGCGTCCTTTATTTTTACTATTTTGTGGTTAGAGAGTGCCACAGTGTGGTTTTCACTCAATAACTCTGAGCTTATTCTTGATATTTTTCTTTTGCGATTGAAGGACTCAATCATCTCCCCATAATATGCCCGGGTGTCTAAAGTGATGTTGAAACTGGCCTTGTGATCCCCACATGAAACTATATCCCTTAATCCCATGAATTCTGAGAGAGCCTCATTGTTTTCAAATGAGTCTAGAATTGGAGGTCCTCATTGGTCATGATCAATGAGTTGAGGGTATACTAAGGTGATTTTGTGGGTTGATTGGTTTGACTCAACATGTGAGGCACTAATCATTAGTAAGGAGGAATCCTCAAAAAACATGGGTAGGCCTGCTATGGTATCATCATCATCACTATTGGCGCAAACATCAGTGACGTCAAAGGTGAAGTTGTCAAGCGGGATGCCGATGCATACAGGTGGTCTAAGGGTGGTTACTAGTATTTGAGGGGAGGAATTGAATGCCCTACTAGGAGTACCTCTGCCATGAATGGTTATACTCGGGGAATACATCCAAGGCCAAGGTTCCTTATTCTTCTTTTCAGAAATGATGGGCTCCAGGCGTCCATCACTGTTCCTTCCAAGGCTTTCATTTCTATTGTAGCCCATGCCAAGCATTATTTGTAGCCCTCTGTTAGCTTCATCCATGGTAATGTGGGTGTGGGTTTTGAATAATGGTAGATTATGTTTGAAATATCCTCCTCACCAACACTTTCTCGACTTAGGTCTCCCCAATGGTGAAATCTAGAGGGGTTCTCCCCAAGGGTGTGGATGGGTGTTTTAGTTGGTCGAGGTTTCCCATGTGATCTAGGAGATTGTGGTAACTCTCCTACAACAAATGCACTCTTCTTTGTTCTATAGTCACCACATCCATTTTCTTGGATCATGTTTTTTATGTTAGATATAATAGGGATGGTGGGTGTCTCTATCGTAGAAGTGGAGGCAAGGGTGGCTGGGTCGATGTATGAAGTGGAGGGGCCTTCATAATTTTTCGGCACTTGGGGGATTTTATAAAACTTGGCTTCCAAGTTTTTGCAGTAGGCAAATGGTTCAAGATCCCTATGTATAGTGACCTCTTCATTTTGGTACAAGAACTTTATGCATTGGTGGTATGTTGAGACCACTGCTTTCATTCCGTGGATCCATGGACGTCCAAGGAGGATGTTATATGGTAAGTCAAGGTCAAGGACCTAATAGGTAGTCTCCATGGTTGTTGGTCCTACTTGGATGGGGATTTTAATAGTGCCTTGAGACACTCTTTCTTGATCATCATATGCCCTGATTGTGATGCTCTTGTTTTTGTTAATGGAATCCTCAGCGAATCCCAAGTTCTTTATAAGCTTGAGAGAGAAAATATTTAGGCCTGCACCTCCATCCACTAGGACCCTTTTAAATTTCTCTTTGTGGACCAGCACTTGGAGGTGAAGTGCACGGTTATGAGATGGCCGCGGGGGGAAGTCTTGATCGGAGAATGTTAAGAGATTTAGGGTAATGATATTACCAACCATAGCCTAAAATTGATCTATTTCGAGGGTGGCAAAGATGATGGATGCTGCTAATGCTTCATCAAGGATCTTCCTATGGGCAGCGGATTTTTTTAACAGTTCCACGATGGAGATCTGTGTGGGGGTTCTTTTCAGCTGGTCAATGACATTTTAGTCATAGGGAACAAATTTTGTATTTAAAGTGGGGGTCTTAGATGGTGCCCCTACAATGGTGACCTTTCTGCCACATGTGGTGCCTCCATAGTCAATGTTGGCACCCTTGACATTAATGATCATGACCATTTCATCGACACATGCCACTATTTCTTCATATACTAGGTTAGCACTAGCATATTTTTACTTGCCTTTGTTGTTCCCGTGATTACTTCCTTGATTGTGGTTTTGCATCGGATTTGTGTATATTTTTAGATCTTGATTACCGTCTGGTTGCTCAACATTAATGATCTTGTCCTCGATGAGGTCTTGGATGATATTCTTTAGTCTCATGCAATTTTCGGTGGTATGTCCCTTGATCTTGTGAAAGTCACAAAGGATATTTTAATTATACCATGGTGGTTTGGTCATGGGTTCTGCGTATTGCTCGAAGTTAGAGACTTTGATTAGGTTCTCATTGACTAAATTCTTCATTATGGACTCAATAGATTCCCCAAGAGCCATGAAATTTCATTTGGGGGGATATTTGCCTCGAGGAGGTGGTCCTCCTTGATTGCCCAAGTTATTGATTTGGTTGGTGGGAAGTGGTTTTTATTGTGCTATTATTGCATTAGCCTGTACATTATTATGATTATGATTTTGTGGTTGGTGATGAGTTTGGATATTCAGCTTGGGAGCATTTATGACCACTTTAGCATCAACCACACCATCGTTTGTGATATTTTTGTTCCTCGACCATGTTTGAGGTTTATCATTATAATTGTTAGATGGGCGATTGTCCTGCAGTGGAGTAAATCTTGATGCACCTCGTTGTGCAGTAAGGGCTCTTTCGATGTTGAGCGCCTTTGGGATCAATTGATTGTATGATGTGATGCATTTCATTTTTAAATAGAACGCTAAGTTTTCATCTATATTGGATATGATCGTGCAAACTTGTTGTTCTTCTGGCATGGTCCACTTGCTCTGATTAGCCTTGGATCACCATCTTTGCAAGAAGGATGCAAATAGCTCTCCTTTGCTTTGTTTGAGCATTGATAGTTCTTCCAAATTAACATCTGCACCCATGTTGAAAGCATAATTCTTAAGGAAAGCTTCCACGATTTCCTGAAATGTTTTTATGCCTGTGGGTAGATGAGAAAACCATTCCATGGCTGGAATAGTCAAACTTTGAGGGAAGAGTCGCATTAGATATGTGTCATCATATGCAACCTCCATGCAATGCACTTGAAATTCCCTAACGTGGTTTTTAGGGTTACCCATTCCATTATACTTTTTGAATTTGGGGATCTCAAATCCCTTTGGGAACGGTACCATTGTGAGACTTCTGTCAAATGGATAAGGGCACAAGTTGCTTGGTGTTCAAGTTGTTTTTCTCACTTGGAGGTTCAACACCTGTTGGGAAAGCATTTTGATTTGTGTTGCGACATCATTGTTTGTATCAGGAGGTGGATTGAATGTGTTTTCAGGTTTTTGGGGTGTTTGATTGGTGGGAGGGGTACTGGTGGGAGTTTGCTGCAACCTTTGTTGCACGTTCAAGATCTACTGGTATGCTTGCATTTTTGTCAAAAATGCTTGTTGTTAATCTTGCTACTAATGTTCCAACAACACTTGCTGTTGGTCCATCTGTTGTTATTCCCATAAAGCCTATTGTTGGTCAAGCTGATGTTGCACCAAAAAAGTTTGTTGTTTGGTTTGTTGCTGTGCCTCAAAGTCTTGCGGGGCTTGTTGGTATGCTTGCTGATGGATTGCTTATAGTTGTGCTTGGTATTGTGCTCGTGCCTATTGCTGGGCTTGAGCTTGGGCTTGCACTTATTCTTGAGCTTGTTGGGCTGGTTGAGCGGCTTGTTGGGTACCTAATTATGCTTATGCTTGTTGGGTAGCTTGTTTTTTTTGTTTGAGTACCCTTTGTTGATTGGATTTTTGATGGTTTGGATAAGAGTGGTGAATGAATTTGTCACTTTAGCTTTTGGTGGGATTGGTGGTGGAATGGGAATGGTGCTAACTATTGTGATAGATGAAAGGGTTATGATGATGGTCAGGATTTGGGTTGTTGGAGGTGTGGTTGAGATGCTCGGTCCTTGACAAGGTATGCTTTGGGAGATTTGAGGACCGACTAATGTACTAACCGTGGTGGATTGAATGGTCGCCATTTGTTGTTGTGATGCTGCTGACAAAAAGAGAGAATTCGATGTGAGGCTTGGATTGCCCGGATTTAAGAAATTATTGATGGGTAGGGGGGGAAAACCCAATCCAAGAGGTGATGTGGATACAAATGCAAAAGGAGGAAGAGATGATATGCTACCTTAGAAGGAAAATGGGTCGGTGACTCTTATTGTCCCAAATAAACCACCTTCTCCTTGCAGTAGAGAAGTTTGTATGTTTAACTGATAGGCTGGTGTAGCATGGAATGAGGACGAATCGATGGGATTATGGAAGGTGAGTGAGACGTATGGGTGTGATGGATTCACCGGGATAGAGTAATCCGGTGTGGTATTGACAACTACCTCTTTGTTGTTTACAAGGTGATGCTTTTGTAACTCACGAAACATTGCACTTCCTTTTTTTACAATTGGTGAGGTTGGTGTGATTGCTGATGTGGTTTGAGGAATTTCTTGATTGATATTCAGAGTTGACATTGGGAATCTGTTTGTAAGAGGCATTTTCATACTAGTGCTTACGTCAAGGTTGGAAGGGAACGAGACCCCTCCTTTCGTTAACGTGCATAAGTATTTAAACATGGCACTGAAAATTTTATGATTCTCTGGATTTTGAATCATTTCTACCATTTCGGATTGTGTCATTCCCAAGTCTTCATTTATGATGTCCTCTTCATAGCTTTCCTCTTGAGGATTTTGTGATGGTAGAGAGGAGCTACTTGGGGGATTGCTTGATCCCGCAAGGTCTACTTCGATGGTTACTTGAACCAAGTCACTAGAAGATGATATTTCAGTGATTTTTCCATGTTCTTCTTGTATTGTGATCTTGTTTGGACCATAAAAATAGGGATCATTAGATCTTGATCTTTAGGTCCAAAAGAGAAGAACTAGGGAAGGCAAAGGATCAAAAAAGGGTGATGATGATGATGAGATAAATGGATGAGGTGAACAAGTGAAACTTTTGAAGATATTTTGAGGGTTTATGCTAAAATTTAGGGCTTAGATTGATTGTGATAGTTTGACTAGGTGTATTAAGTCAAACAAGGATGGTAGTGAAGTTGCAAACCCTAGGAAGTTGTGTTATCCTAGGGGAAAACTTGCACAAGAGAATGGATTGGCTAAATGTGTTAAGCCAACCAAGGTGATTATGAGCTAGTAAAACCCCAAGAATTTGCGTTATCCTAGAGGAAAATTTGTTCAAGAGATTTGACTACTTGGCTAGGTGTGTTAAGCCAAGATAGAGTGATGCTGATTTAGCCTTTAAGTTTAGAATGAGTGATTTATCTAAAGTTCTCAAAAATTTTGTTAATGGGATGAGATTTGTTTAATGAATATACAGATGAGGATGGCAATTTTGATCCTAGACTTGAACCTAGACATGACTCTTTTTACAAAACCTCAGTTTTGAAGAACATACTAGACTTCCTATGTGAGGAAAGCAAACCTTTCAAAAAAATCAGTATTTTGTTGATAGTAGAAAGTATACAAAGTTGGGTTGTCTCTTGAAGCCTTCTTATAGAAGTTGTACACTAGCCTTTCTTTGACTTCAAGGAGCATTTCAAGACATCGTTCGTGGGCTTTTAGACTATCTTTTTGAATCTTGGTTTTGGGATTTTGACCTTTCAGGAAATCATTTGAGGCAACACATATGAGGTCCAATTTGTCTTTTATCTTGCCTTAGTGAATTATTTTTACCAAAATCACTTGCTTGATTATGTTTCAAACTGCATGTCTAATGTCCCACTTTCTTTTTCATCCCACAAGGTCCATTATGTGGAAATCAAGGAAATTAGGGAAAAAATTTCCTAGGTTTAACCTTAGTGAAAAAAATGATGATAGAGTCCAAGCACTTAGAAACCTCTAAGGATATGATCCCTAGGGAAAGCAAGAGTACTTAGATTTGTCAAGGATATTGTTTCCTTCAAAGGGGTTTGAAATTTGGAGTTCTTTGTGCATATTTTTTTTTCAATTGTTTTGAAGACCAGGCAATGTTTTTTTTATTCCCAAGCACATTTTACAATCCTAGGATGATGAAACAATATTTTGTTGGGTTCCCACTCAGACGAATCCAGTTGCGCATATTTTGTGCGGATGACTAGATGTTTGACCACACTGGCTCCCCTCCACGACACACTTCTCGGGTCAGCCAAGCATCAATACCCCATGAATCTCCCATGGCATACTTTTCATCTCTACAACAAAACCGCATGTATAACGTGGGGCGGCTTCAAAGGGTATGACCTTTTGCACCAACAAAATAGATAAGGATTTGGCCTTTCTAAACAAGGATTTTAATTCAGACTTCCATTCGTGGAGGCTGACCCATGCGGCGAGAGACCATTGCTTCCCTTCTCATCGGAGCCAACCATGTAATACTGACTTTTGTTCCAGTACCCACTTTTATATCTCGGCTGGAAATACACTTGTCCTTAGTGTGTTACCGGTTGGGTCGTTCCCTTGGGTGAGTACTTTTTCCCACAAGGTAGGCCCGCTAAGATAAAAAAAGCGAGTAAACTTATTCGTAGTTCGATCAACCTTTGTTCAGAAACAAAGGGAGAGCACACGCCATAAGTCTACTCACACTCGCAAAGTGTTTTGTTCAATTTTAAATCCAAAAAATGAAGTGTGGAGGTAATAATTTTGACAACTTAATATCACAAAAGAGACTTTTGATTCTCAAGATCGCCGTGGGGCGCAAGAGAAATGCATATGTCTTTTATATGACATTACTTTGTTAAAAGGATTACAAAACATCAAGAACACATATTCATTTTAATCCTCAAAGCAAGAAATGAGTTATTTTTAAAGCACCAACTTTGAAGTGTGAGAGTTGCCTTCTTCAATTTTTAAATCTTTAAACAAAATCTAGTGGATTGTTTCTAAGTTCTTTTTAGCCTTTTGCAAACTTTGAAAGAAAATTTTGTTTGTTCTTTTTAAACCCAAAAGAATTATAGTATTTCTAAGGCAAATGAAATTAACAAATCTCTTTTTAAACAAAATTTCAAATCCTTAAAGAGTGTTGAACAACACTTTAGTGTTTAAAAACACTTTGTGCCTAGTGAACATGATGCCATGATGAACCTCCTACTTTTTCTTTTTTTTTTTTCTTTTCTAAAAAATGACATAAAACAGAGAGCACAAAAACAACAAACAGGTTAAAAGTTAGAAAATCAAAAAATCAAAAAGCACATGTTAAAATTTAAAACCTGACTGTTTTTCACGACAGAGTTAGCGAGTACGGCACATTTTGGAACAGAGGTGGCGCTATATAGCACCACACATTTGAGTGAGTGTGGTGCTTTGCAGAAATAGAGACCACAGGTGCGGTGAAATTTAGCAAGCGACATAATTTTTAAGTGGTGAAGTTTGAAAAAAATTGAAATTCAGAGGTGAGAAGCGGGTGTGGTTCAATATAGTGTCGCAATTTACAAGGGGTGCAGTGCAATACAATGCCACATAAGCGTAAGCAGTGGAATACAGGGCCGCATGAACTATCCGTGGTGTAGTTTCCTGTGTGTAGACAAAAATGTTAAAGACCACAAAATTTTCACAAAAACGTGATGGAATTCTTGATCATGCCCTCCTTCTAGCGCCAAAATGTGAACCCCTAAACCTGCAAATGCACAAGAACAACAAACAAGTCAATATGTTAGATCAAATGCAAACAAGTATGAGAGATTCCCCATGAAATCCATCTACTAAACTTAAACTAGGAAGAAAATGAAGAACAAAACTTAAATAAATGAGAGCTAATCCTAGTTAAGCAAGTAAAATAGTGATCCCATGGGGGAATTGGTGCCAATTGAATGTTGAAATTGGCCCTTTCCCAACTCCTAAGTTGCAATGTGAATGATTGTAGATTGATCAAATCTCTCCAAAGAGATTTGAGCATAACCTAGTTATGAATTGTGAAAATGATGAATGGTTGAGTGGAAGTGGGAAAAATTAACTCTCAATGTGAAGAGAGTAACTTTGCATGAAATCGTGGATGAGAAATGAGGAGAGAAGCCTCCAATTTATAGATTTGAATTTGGAAGAATGAGAAAGATTTGAACAATGTGGGACTAACTTTCAATCCAATGGTTGAATGCCACTTGTCACCATGTGAATGGTTAATGTTTGTGCAAGTTTTGATCAAAGTGCCCATAAATGCATAAATTTGAATTTTGAAATATTGAAATGACAAGGTAGATGGAGAGTCAAATGGAGTTATGACCACTTGGATCAATGCAAAAGGACTTGCAAGATGAAATAAATGCCTTGTTTGAAGTACCCATCCATTTGGACTTTTTGAATTCAAATTGAGGGAATATTCCCTTTTGATTCCATGTGAGGGAAAATAGAGATCTAATAAATGAATTAAATCTATTTTCATGTGCAAGTTGCATTCTCTAGAGGATTTTAGTGAGAGGGATTAACTTAATCAATATTTTGATTAATTTAATGAAGGATTAGATGATTTGACAATTTTGACTTAGATTTATGAGTTAATTTAAATCAAGAATTGAGGAGAAAATTTAATTAAATAAATGATTTGATTTATTTAACTAAAGGGGATAATGTTATATTAAATTAAATAAGGTTTGATTTATTCAATTAAATAAGAAGACTTTAGAGACTTGATTTAAATAAAATGAATTATTTAAATAAATAGAGATATTAAATTAAGTTGATTAATTTAATTAACAGAGGAGAAAGACTGAATTAAATAAATAATGATTAATTTAATTAAGAGATGAAAAGTGTTGATAAACTGAGAGTGTGATTCAAGAAGAAATGTCATTAGTAGTCAGGATCAAGTGTGCCGAACCGAATTATAAATTTTTCATGTCTACAAGTGTCACATCACAGATACGAGTCATCCCTCATTTCAAATTTTAAATTGGCTGAACTAGATTTACTGACGCAGACAAATCATGGATTGACATGTGGGAAATGTACCTGTATCTTTCCTTTTTGCCCCTAACCTAAATTTAGACATGTGTCCACACATGCAAGATGGTAATAGTGATTTGATAGGGGGTATGCAAATTATGTGAACATCCATACTAATCATACAACGATTAAATGAATGCACTAAAACGATAATTAAGAGAGAAATTAATGTGCACATACTTGAATTTATGGAGGATACGCTGTAAAGATCATGGAGAAAGTACAATTCACCTTTTGAGGAAATAAATTAAGCAATCAATAATGATGAAGTGGAATGATGTGAGGTGGAATGAAGTGATGGAAGAGAGATAAAGGTGGTACGAATGAGCGGATGGGTGAATAAATGGACTTATACCTTTGTAGAAGTATTTATTATGACAAGTACATACCTTAATTAGCCAGAAGGAGGGACACTAGGTTCACCGCCTTCGACTGGAGGAAGTTCAGGTGCTGCAGGTTGGTTGAATTACTATAGGAACTCTTATTTGGAAGTTGGTTTGTGATACAATTTGAGATGATGACCATTGACTAGTAATTTGAATATGAAATGATCGATGGTGGTGAGTTGAACAACTCCAATGGGAAAGACCTCAACAACTTCATATGGTCCTAGCCACCTTGTCTGCAATTTTCCTGCATTGTCCTGATATCGTGAGTCATAAAGCAATGCCCAGTCTCCTAGCTAAAATTTCCTCTCTTTGATAAATTTGTCATGCCATTTCATTCTTTGATTCTGCAAGACTTTAGTGTGGTGCAAAGTTATCTTCCTCATCTCATCTAAACAACTTAGCTGCATGATTCTTTCTTTTTTGTGCCTCAGAAACATTCATCCCTAATTCTACTGTAGTTCTAAGAGTTTTGTGCTTGAATTCAATAAGAATCATAACTGTCTTCCCATACAGTAGCTCAAATGGAGTGAAGCCTGCAATAGTTTTCCAGGTGGTTCTGTAGGCCTAAACTGCTTTTGATAATCTGTTTGACCAATATTTTTTGTGAATGGACACTATTTTGGTTATGATGGCTTCAATCTCTCTATTGGTTACCTCAACTTATCCATTGGCCTAAGGGTGATAAGGAGTAGATTTCCTATGCCTTATGTTATATTCATTAACTAGTGATATAAGAAGTGTTGAGGTAAACTAAGCTCCTTGATCAATAACTATTTCTCTTGGTACTCCATATTGTGTAAAAAATTTTTCATAAAAAAATTATGCAACTTTGTTGTCTCTAGCATGTTTCATGGCCTTGACTTCTACCCATTTAGTTACATAATCAATGCATACCAAGATATAAGACTTGCCGTTTGATGGGAGATCAATGGGTCCCACAAAATTCAATCCCCACTTGTCAAAAAGAGTGACTACTACTTGGGGGTAGAGTGACATCTCATCTGATTTGGTTGGCCTACCCATTCTTTGGCACCTATCACATTTCCAACAAGGCATTCACTCCTCTTACATGTCCTTGTGCATTGAGCCAAGTGACATTAACTCCATTATTCTCTCCCCCCAACATGTCACATTCAAAATTCAAATTTGAATCCAATGGCATTTATCATGCACATTGGCCAAAATGTGCTCATTCCTCCTTCAATCACATGTGGACAAGTGGCCTCTTCTCATTGGTTGGTCTTTTATCCCACATTCATCCAAATACCTCATTCTTCCAACATGAGAATCTATAAATGAGAGACTCTTCCTCTCATTCAAACATCCACAATTTGAGTAAACTTACTATACTCAAATCCATCATTATCCACAAGCATATGCAAAGTTACTCTCTTCAACTTGAGAGCCAATTTTTCCCATTTCCATCAACCATCAATCATCTTTCAAGATTTGCAACAAGGTTATGCTCAAATCTCTTTGGAGATTTGACCATTCCTCATTTACACACCATTGCTACTTAAGGAATTGGGAAAGGGCCAATTGCAACACCTCATTGGCACCAATTCTCCCATAAGATCATCAATCTATTGACTTAATTAGGATTTAGTTTAATTTCTTATTTTATGTTCTTCATTTTCCTAATTTTAGTTTGAGTAGGTGGATTTCATGGGGAATCCTTCACTCTTTGTATGCATTTTGATCTAACATTAACAATGCTTGTCGTCTTTGTGCATATGCAGGTTTAGGGGTTCACATTTTGGCACTAGAAGGAGGGCATTCAAACTTTTAAATCACGTTTTTTCAAAAAATTATGTGCTTTTCTATTTTTTTTTGCAGACACAGGTCAAATAGAGCCGCTTTTGCAAATAGAGCCACATGGCGCTATATTGAGCCGCTTTTGATTTCCTATTTTTTTACTCGAACTTAAAATGGCCGTATCTTGGTCATTTTTTAGTCTTTTTCAAAGATTTGTTTTTTGAAATGGGGTAGAATTTCATAATCTATCTAATGGTGTAGGTGTTTATTAACTTTTATAGAGTTAAAATTTTCAAAATTTCACCTAATTTCAAAACACTATGAAACTTGGCCTAAGTTTTAGGGTTTTTATGCTTGATGATTCATCTAACCCTTATATTTTCTTGTCTCTTGATCTCATCTAACATTTTGAGCACTTTTTTAGATAAGGAAATCAAAAAGGGGTGGAGAAAAAAAAACAAAGCTTCTTATGACATCCTTTTTTTATTGTATCAAGTGTCTTTAGACACTCTTGGAAGCAATTATAATTCCAAGTTTAAGGATTTGTTTACTTTATGCTTTTAGGACACACTAATTTTTTATTTTTTGGCTCTAAAAAGAACAACAACAAATTTTCTTTTCAAAAAGTGTACAAAGGGGCTAAAAAGAACTTTAGGCAAACACACTAGATTTTGTTTAAAAGGTAACAATTGAACAAGGCAAACTCACACTTCATTTTGGTGTTTAAAAAGAAGTCATCATTGCTTTAGGTTTAAAATGAACCAATGTATTCCATGTTTTGCAATCTTTTTTACAAATTAATATTATCTAAAATGTGTATGCACTTCTCTCACACTTCGTTGCGATTTTGAGAATCAAAAATATTTTGGTAGTATTAAGTTGTTAAAAAGATTGCCTCCACATTTCAATTTGGCACTTAAAAATGAACAAAACATGCGAGTGTGAATAAAACTTATTGCGAGTGTTCTCCTTTTGTTTTTAAACAAAAGTCAATCGAACTACGAATAATGTTTGTTCGCTATTGTTTATCTTAGAGGGTCTGCCTTGTGGGAAAAAAATACTCACCCAAGGGAATGAGCCAACCGAGAACACGCTAAAGCCAAGCGAATTCCAACCGGTATATAAGTGTGGATTCTTGAGGAAAGTTCAGAAATCACGAGGATTATTCAGACGAGATGGACAACAATGGACTCAAGCCGATGTTGGATAATCCCCCACGAATGAAATGCCCGAATTAGAACCCCTTGTTTAGAAAAAGGCCAAAACCTTGTCTATCTTGTTGGTGCAAAAGGTTATGTCCTTTGAAGCCAACCCACATTATACATGCAGTCTTGTTGTGGAAATGGAAAGTATGCCATGGGAGATTCATGGGTACTAATGCTTGGCTGACCCGAATAAGTGAGTGTCGTGGAGGGGAGCTAGTGTGGTCAAACATTTAGCCATTTACACAAGATATTCGCAGCTGGATTTATCCAAGTGGGAACCCAACAAGATATTGCCTCATCCTAGTAGGAGTGTAAAAGTGCTTGGAAAGAACATGTTGCTTGGTCCTCAAAACACTTGAAAACAAACATTCACAAAAACCTTCAAATTTCAAACCCCTTGTGAGAAACAAATACCTTTGATGAATTTAGGCACTCTTGCTTTCCCTAGGGATTATATCCTTAGAGGTTTCTACGTGGTTGGATTTTATCATCATTTGTTTTCAATAAGGTTAAACATAGGAAACCTTTGCCTTGATTTCCACATAATGCACTTTGTGGGATGAAAGAAAATTAGGGTATTGGACATTCAATTTGAAAAGCATAATCAAAAGAGTGTTTGTGGTAAAAATAATCAAACCTAAGCAAGATAAAAGACAATTGAACCACACATGTGCTTGGTCCCTTTTGAGTCATTTGGTTTCCATACAAACATTTGTCTTTTGGTTTGAATTACTTCTAGGGAAAATCATGTTCTTCATTACCTTGGTGTTGTAAGTAAGTCCTCATAGGGTCATCTAGGATCAAATCAACACTCCACCCATTTCAAATATCAATCAAATCCCATCTCTCAAAAATCAATCAAATTCCATCTCACCAACAAATTTTGGAACCTTTGAAAACATCACTTATGCTAGACTTTTGGAAAATCAAAATCACCTTGTTTGACTTAATGCACCTAGTCAAATTATCAATCTTCTTGAACAAATTTTCCTCTAGGATAACACAACTTCCTAAGGTCTACTAGTTCATGATCACTTTGATTTGGCTTAACACACTTAGCCAATTCATTCTCTTATGCAAGTTTTCCCTAGGATAAAACAACTTCCTAGGGTTAACAAATTCACTGTCATCTTTGTTTGGCTTAACACACCTAGTCAAACTATCTTCAAAATCAAATAGAATCAACTCCTAAAGTCTAGCATTGATCCAAAGTTCGTAAACGTTCAAACACCCATATCACTCACCCTTTCATATTTCATCTCATCATTGGTCCTAAACACCTTAGAGGTTCACTCTTGCAACAAGGTCAAAACACAAGAAGGACATGGAATATAAACTTGATGCATCCATCATGAGTAATCCAAGTCATCCAAACTATCCAAGTCTCGCAATACCACTTGATTATCAAAACTCACATTTATACATGGCATCATTATCTCCTCCAAACCTCAAAATTACAACGAATGTGAGTATGCCCAATCCAAAGTTTGGAACACCTTTCCCAATGATAGATTTAAATCCAAGTCGAAATTTGCAAATCTATCAACCAAATGCTTAATGCATGAATTTTCCAAACAACATTATCCTACCAAATCCATACATGCCAAGTGCAACTTTACCAAACATGACCATTTCAAATCCACACTTGGTGAACTTTGGGGTCAACATGTTTGCAAATTCCATCAATGTTGTTCAAAATCCAAACAATATGTTGATGACTCTAGGTATTGATCCAAGTGAAGGTAACACCATGCAAAATCAAAGTTACCTAAATCAAGGCAATATGATTCCCAAACGCAACGATGCTCAATTTCAATCTATCATGCTGAATCAAAACATCATACCAAATCATCCCATCTTGCCATCGATATCACAACAACAAGTGGCAACCATCCAAGCAATCCCAACAATCAACACCATCCCCAACCCACCACCACCACCGCGCCACCACCGCCACCACCACCAAAACACAACACGACCAATTCATTCTCCATCATGTTGCAAGCCGCTCAAGAAGCTTCCCGTAAAAAGGCACTCCAAACCCAACAAACTACACAACTAGCTACTCAACAAGCACAAGCGGCTCAAGTAGCCCAACAAGCTCAAGCCCAGCGCCAGGCTCAACAGGGGCAAGCACAATTCTGGGCACCATTGCAAGCACTCCATCAATAAGCAGCTCAACAACAAGCCCAACAAAAGGCATTATTGGCACAACAACATGACCAACAACAAGCATTGTTGGCTCAGTAGAAAATGTAGCCTTACTCCCACAACAAAGCTTGCAACTGATTCCCATCACAATAATTCAAAATGATGATCAAGATCCTTTGACCAATGATAATGTTGAAAATGTCTCTACATCACCTAATAAGTTAAAGGACATATCTCAAGAATTCACTCCAAAGCATGATGAACATCTTTCACCAAGGTCTAGCAATGATCCTTTCCAAAACATATGGACATCTTTTGACCTCATAACATTTGAGAAACTTCCTATGCCTAGTGAAGATATCCAAGAAAGCAATCCATTCTTTGAAATTGACCCATGTCAAGAACTTGATCCAAAGCATGTCGAAAGCAATTCTGAAATCATTCAAGATCAAGAATTTGCATCTCCAAGCTACTACAATGATATAATGGACACTCTCCTATCCATACAAGATGACCGCATCCACATAGGACATACTCCTCCATCTACCCATAAGATGCTTTCTTTGGATGGACATGTAGATGATCTTCATTCAAAACAAGAGTCTTATACTCTTGATATCATTACCAAGGAACAAGAGTCTCCTACTCTTAACATTTATGCACATGGTCAAGATATAGAGAAATACAAAGACCTAGCAGAAAAAAATCATGAAGAAGGCTTCTACAAAAGTCACGAATTAGAAACATCTTGTGAAATGAATCGTGAGGAAGACTTTTACAAGGACAGTGAATCATCAACACCTCTTGAAGAAGAACTACAATCTGATATCTCACAAAATCAAGCTAAATATATCAATTAGGAATTCATCCCACTTATGGAAGATCCTATCACTTATAAACTTGGATCACTCACATATGTAAGGGAAAATCATCTTATCAATCAAAGAGCTATGACATTTGAAGATCCGCCACAGAGAAGAGAAGGATTAGCACCTTGTTTCCAAGGTAAATCATATCCTATTGCAAATAATTTTTTTCAGCAAATGAATTATCAAGGTAGAGGATTAGGCCTACATGAACAGGGTATCCTAGAACCAGTGCATATTTTTGGAAATCCTAAGCATCAAGGCCTTGGTTATTCGACAACCAAGGGATATAAACATATTAGTAATACTTCCACAAAACTAGGGGCAACTTCATCTCGAGCAAACGTCAACATAGGGAGCACGAAGAATCCTTATGATGAAACCAATGCCAATACTACAACCAACCACATCATGAATCTTCATCCACCCATCACCCCATCCATGAATTGGGACCAACATCAAAAGAAAGACTTGAATCAAAGCATGAAGAACGTTATCAAACAAAAAGAAGCTAAGAATCATATCGGACAAATCAAATACATATGGATACCAAAGAATACAAAGAAAGTTTATCCCTATCAAACTCCATTAGTCGAAGAAACTATGGTGCAAAATAAAAAAGGGAAAAGTATCCATCAAAGATGTCCACAAAATAAAAAGCATGCTTCTAAAGCGATATACAAAGTGTATAAAGCAGTTGGTCCTAATTCCAAGTACACTTTTGTATCCACTCATTATTGCTCATCTTCCCAAGTTTGGACACTCAAAGGTTCCAAACTGTCAACCAATCCATCTTTTATTCCTAAACACACACCATCCCTGCCTCCACACATAATATCCAATTCTCGCATTGACCATGTATTGGTAGCG
This sequence comes from Sequoiadendron giganteum, assembly GCA_007115665.2. Lineage (NCBI taxonomy): Eukaryota > Viridiplantae > Streptophyta > Pinopsida > Cupressales > Cupressaceae > Sequoiadendron > Sequoiadendron giganteum. Next base: position 60,396,838 of record CM021100.1, on the reverse strand, counting down.
ACCCTTCACCATAAGGATTCAGAAAGCACTCTATCGCGATGTGCACACAAGAACATAGTTAACTCCGGTTTTAGCAAAGCAAATCAGGGATCTCAAAATTTGCATTCAAGTGCACGTATCTTGGAAAGGAAACTTCTTCAGGAAGGATATTGATGGCACATTATGACAGAAGCATCAACATTAGAACCACCAGGTGGTTCAGCATCAGCTTAAAATCTTTCAGAAAATACCAAAAAATCAAAAAATATAAAAATCAGAAAAAGGATTTGAAAATAGTAAAGAAAAAAATCATCCTCTAGTGAAAACCATTTCGGTGGCACTTTGGACAGGTACCATGATGAAAACCTGGAAAATAGGCATCATGTGTAGAATCGAGCATCTACATGCACAAGTTCAAGAGAATGCATCTTATTGCATCCATAATAAAGCCAACATTTTGGTCATATCATCCATTCATCCATGAACCATTTATCCAATCCATTTTCATCCATCTGCATACATACTCCAAGTTATCTTGATCTTGGCAAATTTTGATGCACACTTTACACTTGCTTATGGTAAACATCTTGACATGGGTCATTTTCATTGGTCCCATCCTATCCAACGTTATCTGAGCCTCAAAGAATTATCCGAATGAGCATTCCTCTGTCCAAGCACCTTACCTTGTCATAAGATAATTCTTGGCATCTTTTGCATGCTTACCGTATATAACCATCCATCCACCTATCCAAGAATCCACCCATGGCATTCCATACATTGCTAGACACTGGGGGCGGATATTTAGATCTTTCTTCAGGAATAAATCTTGATCTATATCCTCCAACTTATGTGGTGATCCAAACATTGGCAAACGTGAAAGCAAATTGGTCAAAGAATTTGTGAGCCAAAAGATCCAAATCACTAGCCCATGGCATATTTTGACAGGAAGACGTTCCTTATCAAGTTTTATCTTTCATCAAACATCAATCCAAACAATCAATATCAGTTGCATCTAATGTGTACTTCAATATCACATCAAATCGTCAAAGCTATTTTTTCCAAATCAAGCTTCATCATTGATCAATCGAATCCAATCAACTATCACCTTGTTTGACTTAACACAATTAGTCAAACTATCATCTTGTGCATGAGTTTACTCTAGGATAACACAACTTCCTTGGGTTTAAAAGTTCATTATCATCACTCTATTTAGCTTAACACACTTAGCCAAATTATCAAATCCATAATCACCTCGTTTGGCTTAACACACCTAGCCAAATTATCCTTTTTGTATGAGTTTACTCTAGGATAACACAATTTCCTGGAACTTACGAGTGCATTATCACTTTTATTTGACTTAACACACTTAGTCAAACTATCAATTCATCAATCTGATTGATCAACATTAAGCTTGGTTTTCAACAAAATCCCAAAACAAAGCACTGAATCATCACGTATCCATATCCAAATTGTCAAAATCATGCGAAAATTCAAAAACATTCAAAAAATCAAAAATCAAAA
>CM021100.1:60369744-60395238 GCA_007115665.2 Sequoiadendron giganteum | reverse complement strand
AGATTACTACCATCATTTTTTATTATGTTACTGTAGACATGGAAAATGTACAAGTTCATTTTGGCACACCTGATCCTGATTACTAACAACGTTTCCTCTTAAATCACATTCTCAACATTTCATCACTTTCTATCTTTTAATTCAATAAATCACTATTTATTGGATTAAGTCTTCCTCTATCAGTGATTAAATTAAATCAATTTAATTTAATTAATCATTTTTTTCTGTTCATTTAAATAATTCATTTTATTTAAATTAAATCTTTAAAGTCCTCCTATTAAATTAAATAAATTAAAACCTTATTTGATTTAATCTAACATATTCCTTTTTGATTAAATAAATCAAATCATTTATTTAATAAATCATTTCCTCTCAAATTCTGGACTTAAATCAATTCATGAATCTAAGTCTAAATTGTCACATCACCTAATTCTTCATTAAATTAATCAAATCCATGATTAACTTAATCTTTCTCACTAAAATCCTCTAGAGAATGCAACTTGCACAATAAATCAATTACTTTGATTTATTAAATCTCTATTTTCTTCACATGGCATCAAAAGAGAATATTCCTTCAAATTTGAATTCAAAAATGCAAGTGGATGGGTACTTCCAACAAGGCATTCACTCCTCTTACATGTCCTTGTGCATTGAGCCAAGTGACATTAACTCCATTATTCTCTCCCCCCAACATGTCACATTCAAAATTCAAATTTGAATCCAATGGCATTTATCATGCACATTGGCCAAAATGTGCTCATTCCTCCTTCAATCACATGTGGACAAGTGGCCTCTTCTCATTGGTTGGTCTTTTATCCCACATTCATCCAAATACCTCATTCTTCCAACATGAGAATCTATAAATGAGAGACTCTTCCTCTCATTCAAACATCCACAATTTGAGTAAACTTACTATACTCAAATCCATCATTATCCACAAGCATATGCAAAGTTACTCTCTTCAACTTGAGAGCCAATTTTTCCCATTTCCATCAACCATCAATCATCTTTCAAGATTTGCAACAAGGTTATGCTCAAATCTCTTTGGAGATTTGACCATTCCTCATTTACACACCATTGCTACTTAAGGAATTGGGAAAGGGCCAATTGCAACACCTCATTGGCACCAATTCTCCCATAAGATCATCAATCTATTGACTTAATTAGGATTTAGTTTAATTTCTTATTTTATGTTCTTCATTTTCCTAATTTTAGTTTGAGTAGGTGGATTTCATGGGGAATCCTTCACTCTTTGTATGCATTTTGATCTAACATTAACAATGCTTGTCGTCTTTGTGCATATGCAGGTTTAGGGGTTCACATTTTGGCACTAGAAGGAGGGCATTCAAACTTTTAAATCACGTTTTTTCAAAAAATTATGTGCTTTTCTATTTTTTTTTGCAGACACAGGTCAAATAGAGCCGCTTTTGCAAATAGAGCCACATGGCGCTATATTGAGCCGCTTAAAACTCAAACAGAGTCGCTTCCAGGTCAAACAGAGTCGCTTCTGCTCCAAACAGATCCGCTTTTACAAACAAAGTAGCGTAATGCTATATTGAGCCGCTTAAAACTCAAACAAAGCCGCTCCCAGGTCAAACAGAGTCGCTTTTGCAAACAACGTCGCTTTTGATTTCCTATTTTTTTACTCGAACTTAAAATGGCCGTATCTTGGTCATTTTTTAGTCTTTTTCAAAGATTTGTTTTTTGAAATGGGGTAGAATTTCATAATCTATCTAATGGTGTAGGTGTTTATTAACTTTTATAGAGTTAAAATTTTCAAAATTTCACCTAATTTCAAAACACTATGAAACTTGGCCTAAGTTTTAGGGTTTTTATGCTTGATGATTCATCTAACCCTTATATTTTCTTGTCTCTTGATCTCATCTAACATTTTGAGCACTTTTTTAGATAAGGAAATCAAAAAGGGGTGGAGAAAAAAAAACAAAGCTTCTTATGACATCCTTTTTTTATTGTATCAAGTGTCTTTAGACACTCTTGGAAGCAATTATAATTCCAAGTTTAAGGATTTGTTTACTTTATGCTTTTAGGACACACTAATTTTTTATTTTTTGGCTCTAAAAAGAACAACAACAAATTTTCTTTTCAAAAAGTGTACAAAGGGGCTAAAAAGAACTTTAGGCAAACACACTAGATTTTGTTTAAAAGGTAACAATTGAACAAGGCAAACTCACACTTCATTTTGGTGTTTAAAAAGAAGTCATCATTGCTTTAGGTTTAAAATGAACCAATGTATTCCATGTTTTGCAATCTTTTTTACAAATTAATATTATCTAAAATGTGTATGCACTTCTCTCACACTTCGTTGCGATTTTGAGAATCAAAAATATTTTGGTAGTATTAAGTTGTTAAAAAGATTGCCTCCACATTTCAATTTGGCACTTAAAAATGAACAAAACATGCGAGTGTGAATAAAACTTATTGCGAGTGTTCTCCTTTTGTTTTTAAACAAAAGTCAATCGAACTACGAATAATGTTTGTTCGCTATTGTTTATCTTAGAGGGTCTGCCTTGTGGGAAAAAAATACTCACCCAAGGGAATGAGCCAACCGAGAACACGCTAAAGCCAAGCGAATTCCAACCGGTATATAAGTGTGGATTCTTGAGGAAAGTTCAGAAATCACGAGGATTATTCAGACGAGATGGACAACAATGGACTCAAGCCGATGTTGGATAATCCCCCACGAATGAAATGCCCGAATTAGAACCCCTTGTTTAGAAAAAGGCCAAAACCTTGTCTATCTTGTTGGTGCAAAAGGTTATGTCCTTTGAAGCCAACCCACATTATACATGCAGTCTTGTTGTGGAAATGGAAAGTATGCCATGGGAGATTCATGGGTACTAATGCTTGGCTGACCCGAATAAGTGAGTGTCGTGGAGGGGAGCTAGTGTGGTCAAACATTTAGCCATTTACACAAGATATTCGCAGCTGGATTTATCCAAGTGGGAACCCAACAAGATATTGCCTCATCCTAGTAGGAGTGTAAAAGTGCTTGGAAAGAACATGTTGCTTGGTCCTCAAAACACTTGAAAACAAACATTCACAAAAACCTTCAAATTTCAAACCCCTTGTGAGAAACAAATACCTTTGATGAATTTAGGCACTCTTGCTTTCCCTAGGGATTATATCCTTAGAGGTTTCTACGTGGTTGGATTTTATCATCATTTGTTTTCAATAAGGTTAAACATAGGAAACCTTTGCCTTGATTTCCACATAATGCACTTTGTGGGATGAAAGAAAATTAGGGTATTGGACATTCAATTTGAAAAGCATAATCAAAAGAGTGTTTGTGGTAAAAATAATCAAACCTAAGCAAGATAAAAGACAATTGAACCACACATGTGCTTGGTCCCTTTTGAGTCATTTGGTTTCCATACAAACATTTGTCTTTTGGTTTGAATTACTTCTAGGGAAAATCATGTTCTTCATTACCTTGGTGTTGTAAGTAAGTCCTCATAGGGTCATCTAGGATCAAATCAACACTCCACCCATTTCAAATATCAATCAAATCCCATCTCTCAAAAATCAATCAAATTCCATCTCACCAACAAATTTTGGAACCTTTGAAAACATCACTTATGCTAGACTTTTGGAAAATCAAAATCACCTTGTTTGACTTAATGCACCTAGTCAAATTATCAATCTTCTTGAACAAATTTTCCTCTAGGATAACACAACTTCCTAAGGTCTACTAGTTCATGATCACTTTGATTTGGCTTAACACACTTAGCCAATTCATTCTCTTATGCAAGTTTTCCCTAGGATAAAACAACTTCCTAGGGTTAACAAATTCACTGTCATCTTTGTTTGGCTTAACACACCTAGTCAAACTATCTTCAAAATCAAATAGAATCAACTCCTAAAGTCTAGCATTGATCCAAAGTTCGTAAACGTTCAAACACCCATATCACTCACCCTTTCATATTTCATCTCATCATTGGTCCTAAACACCTTAGAGGTTCACTCTTGCAACAAGGTCAAAACACAAGAAGGACATGGAATATAAACTTGATGCATCCATCATGAGTAATCCAAGTCATCCAAACTATCCAAGTCTCGCAATACCACTTGATTATCAAAACTCACATTTATACATGGCATCATTATCTCCTCCAAACCTCAAAATTACAACGAATGTGAGTATGCCCAATCCAAAGTTTGGAACACCTTTCCCAATGATAGATTTAAATCCAAGTCGAAATTTGCAAATCTATCAACCAAATGCTTAATGCATGAATTTTCCAAACAACATTATCCTACCAAATCCATACATGCCAAGTGCAACTTTACCAAACATGACCATTTCAAATCCACACTTGGTGAACTTTGGGGTCAACATGTTTGCAAATTCCATCAATGTTGTTCAAAATCCAAACAATATGTTGATGACTCTAGGTATTGATCCAAGTGAAGGTAACACCATGCAAAATCAAAGTTACCTAAATCAAGGCAATATGATTCCCAAACGCAACGATGCTCAATTTCAATCTATCATGCTGAATCAAAACATCATACCAAATCATCCCATCTTGCCATCGATATCACAACAACAAGTGGCAACCATCCAAGCAATCCCAACAATCAACACCATCCCCAACCCACCACCACCACCGCGCCACCACCGCCACCACCACCAAAACACAACACGACCAATTCATTCTCCATCATGTTGCAAGCCGCTCAAGAAGCTTCCCGTAAAAAGGCACTCCAAACCCAACAAACTACACAACTAGCTACTCAACAAGCACAAGCGGCTCAAGTAGCCCAACAAGCTCAAGCCCAGCGCCAGGCTCAACAGGGGCAAGCACAATTCTGGGCACCATTGCAAGCACTCCATCAATAAGCAGCTCAACAACAAGCCCAACAAAAGGCATTATTGGCACAACAACATGACCAACAACAAGCATTGTTGGCTCAGTAGAAAATGTAGCCTTACTCCCACAACAAAGCTTGCAACTGATTCCCATCACAATAATTCAAAATGATGATCAAGATCCTTTGACCAATGATAATGTTGAAAATGTCTCTACATCACCTAATAAGTTAAAGGACATATCTCAAGAATTCACTCCAAAGCATGATGAACATCTTTCACCAAGGTCTAGCAATGATCCTTTCCAAAACATATGGACATCTTTTGACCTCATAACATTTGAGAAACTTCCTATGCCTAGTGAAGATATCCAAGAAAGCAATCCATTCTTTGGAATTGACCCATGTCAAGAACTTGATCCAAAGCATGTCGAAAATAATTCCGAAATCATTCAAGATCAAGAATTTGCATCTCCAAGCTACTACAATGATATAATGGACACTCTCCTATCCATACAAGATGGCCACATCCACATAGGACATAATCCTCCATCTACCCATAAGATGTTTTCTTTGGATGGACATGTAGATGATCTTCATTCAAAACAAGAGTCTCATACTCTTGATATCATTACCAAGGAACAAGAGTCTCCTACTCTTAACATTTATGCACAGGGTCAAGATATAGAGAAATCCAAAGACCTAGCAAAAAAAAATCATGAAGAAGGCTTCTATAAAAGTCGCAAATCAGAAACATCTTGTGAAATGAATCATGAGGAAGACTTTTACAAGGGCAGTGAATCATCAACACCTCTTGAAGAAGAACTACAATCTGATATCTCACAAGATCAAGATAAAGATATCAATCAGACATTCATCCCACTTATGGAAGATCCTATCACTTATAAACTTGGATCACTCACATTTGTAAGGGAAAATCATCTTATCAATGAAAGAGCTATGACATTTGAAGATCTTCCACAGAGCAGAGAAGGATTAACACCTTGTTTCCAAGGTAAATCATATCCTATTGCAAATAAGTTTTTTCAGCAGATGAATTATCAAGCCAGAGGATTAGGCCTACATGAACAGGGTATCCTAGAAGTAGTGCATATTTTTGGCAATCCTAAGCATCAAGGCCTTGGTTATTCGACAACCAAGGGATATAAACATATCCATAATACTTCCACAAAACTGGGGGCAACTTCATCTTGAGCAAACGTTAACATAGAGAGCACGAAGAATCCTTATGATAAAACCAATGCCAATACTACAACCAACCACATCATGAATCTTCATCCACCCATCACCCCATCCATGAATTGGGACCAACATCAAAAGAAAGACTTGAATCGAAGCATGAAGAATGTTATCAAAGAAAAAGAAGCTAAGAATCATATCAGACAAATCAAATACATATGGATACCAAAGAATACAAAGAAAGTTTATCCCTATCAAACTCCATTAGTCGAAGAAACTATGGGGCAAAATAAAAAAGGGAAAAGTATCCATCAAAGATGTCCACAAAAGAAAAAGCATGCTTCTAAAGCGATATACAAAGTGTATCAAGCAGTTGTTAGAGTAATTGGGCATTTACTTTATTAATTAAACAATATTTGTTTAATTACGTAAAGTTTCCTTTTAACTCTTTTTCACTTAAGCTAACATTAGGTACATAATAATTAATTACTTTATTAATTATTATTGTGCAAGCCTAGGGTTTTCCTTTTTTAGGGTTTTCATCTATATGTAGTTGAAAACTATCTTTTGTATCATTATTCATTTTACATTTTCAGGTGAATACATTGCTCCACATTCTTGAGCATTTCTTTTGTTGCTTCTCTTTGTTTCTCCTTGTAACAGGTTATTTGCTTGCAAAGATCTTTTGGACTTCTGTGGTGTTGTATCTTCTCAACTCCAACATGGTATCAGAGCTTTAGATTTGCAGCTGCTTGTTCTTGTTTTGAGATTTTGCATTGGAAGCAAATCTAGGGTTCTAAGTTTTTTTTGGGTGGATTCAGCATACTCCATTTTTTTGGGTTCACTTTGGGCTCAAATGGATAGTGCCATTGGATTCGTAGCACCCAAAAACCCCTAAATCGACTGTCAAATCATTGATTTTGGTTACAGTCAATTTGGAAGGCAAAAATTTTTTTTGCCCTAGGGCCGTACGGAGCAAAAAACGCACAAAAATCAAAAAAAATTTAAAAAAAAATCATTTTTTGGTTTATATTGTGTGCGGCCAGTGTTAAACTGCCACACCACTAGAGCACCACCCTACGGCCACCACCCGGCCACCACCACCGGTGGCTACCACCGACCGCGGCCAAGCGGCCACCGCCGCCCCTACCGGCCCGCCACCCGGTCTGCTCTGCCTGAACGCCGCTTGCCGCCACCAGTGTGCCCCCACGTGCCACCACCTCTACGCGCCTGCCCCCGGTCCACCATGTGCCCTGGGGCCGCCGAATTTTAAGCCCTTGAGGGCTAATTTTTTCTCTCCAACCCCCTATTATGTCATTTTTGGTCAAATGGGCATAACTTGGGCATCCTAGCTCCGTTTTTTGAATAGGAAGATGCATTGGAAAGCTGAGAATGGCACCAATCTGATGGTATAGAAATATTTTTAATTTTTTTTACCAGTCTAGATATTTTTTACCAGTCAAAGTGAGGTCTTCTTTCTTCACTTCCGGGGTCATAGAAGATGCAAACGACTCCGTTTTTCAAACTTGAATAGGCGTTGGAAAGCTCTCAACATGCTCTATTCAGTGATGTGATCTATTTTATCAGAATTTTCACTAGGTACATGAGAATTTGTCTTGAAGTATTTTTTTCTTATGCATTGCTTCCTTCTTCTCAGTTTGTACTAGGGTTTGGGTTTATCTTTTGTGGGGGGTGTTTTTTCTCTTGCTTTTTGTCATTTATATCAGAAAACCAGAACACCAAAACTCTCAAAAATACAAACCCTTCTGCATCTTCTGTCTATTCTGAAAGATCACATAATAATAAAAAACACAAGCAGGTACAGGTGCAGGGTTTCATGGCAGACTCTTCAGTTGAGCTACTCACATCACATAACTATCACACTTGGAAGTCTCGTATGATGAGGCTACTCAGGTCACGAGGGTTATGGTCTTGTTTAGATGAGGTTCAGCCTCAGTTGCAGCGTCCTTTTGAGATTATGCAGCACAGGAACAAGATGGATGAGGCTATGGGTTTGTTATGCATGCATGTTTCAGACAGTCTTTTGTTTCACCTTGATGCTTTGCTCACTCCTCGAGCCATGTGGCTGAAGTTTGAGACACTTTTTGGGGCCGTTAATGAGTTTCGTGCATTACAGATTGAGGCAGAGCTGACTTCATTGTTACCTGATTCATTTCCCACTATTGAGGATTTTTTGAACCAGTTCAAAACTATCCGTACTATTTTACAGGGTTGTGGGAAGAACAAGACAGACACAGAGTGCATTTCCTTGATTCTTTCGAAGCTTCGTGGTCCATTTTAGATATTTGCTTCCTCCTTCTACTCCACCATGGATGGTTTGGGTGCCAGTTTTACCATGCCTTCCTTTGATTTATTTTGTGAGCGATTGTCTCAGGAACAGTCTCACCTTTCTCAGATGGATATGCTCTCAGGTTCAAAGAGAAAGCATTGGTTGCTCAGTCACCAAGGGGAAATAAAAGCAGAAACCGAGGCCCAAGAAAGATTTTGCAGGTAGTGAGCATTCCTCCAAACCGCCTCCTAAGTCTGATTCTAAACCACCATTTAATCCAAAACATGGGAAATCTTCGAAGTCTGGTGAGTCTTCCTCCAAGACTAAGGAGAAATCAGGAGACACTTGCAGTTTCTGTGGCAAGCAAGGTCATCCAGTTTCCAGGTGTTGGAAATGATTAGAGGCTTTAGAGGAGGCCATGCAGCAACAACACATCTCCTCACCTCAGTCTTCTTCTTCTTCCACCACAGGGAAGGGTCATGCTCTCACTGCACGAGCATCGACCAATGGGTCCACTTGGATTTTAGACTCTGGTGCTTCTCACCATATGACTCACACTCAGCAGTTGGTCACTTCTCTTGCCTCTTGTGGTACTTCATAGATTGCAGTGGGTGACTCTTCATAGCTTTCCGTCTTGGGTTCAGGTTTTGTCTCTTTGGATGGGGGCACTCTATAGGATGTTTTGGTTGTTCCTGACATTTTGACAAACCTCTTGTCCATTTATCAGATTTGCCACACTGGCTCTGGTAAGACAGTTGAGTTCTCACCACATGATGTGGTTATTCGGGACCTCCATGATTCTGATTTGGTTGTGGCTACTGGTAGTGTTGATATTGCATCTCATCTTTACAGATTTGATGGATTTGCGCCTTCTGAGGGTACAGGTTCATCTCTTATAGCACTTGTAGATTCAGTGAGTCAGCTTTGGCATGAGCGTTTGGGCCATGTCAACTACAGATATCTTCAGCAGATGAGTACATAGTCACTTGTTCTTGGTCTTCCACGGATTTCTTGCACTGACGGTGTTTGTCATGGTTGTGTGCTTGGCAAGCATCACAGGGATCCCTTTCCAAAGGGAAGTACCACTCGTGCTTTGGTACCCTTGGATTTGATTCATAGTGACCTCATGTCATTTCCCACTCCTTCTTTTTCAGGGGCCAAGTATGTACTCACATTCATTGATGACTTCTCCAGGCGCACATGGTTGTACTTTCTTAAGTACAAGTCTGATGTCTTTGATTCCTTTCGTGTCTTCAAGACATTTGTAGAGAAGCAATCCAGTCTTTCTATCCGGTAGATACGTACAGATAATGGAGGGGAGTATGTGAATCAGGCCTTCAGATATTTTTGCACTGAGCATGGTTTGCAGCATCAGTTTTCTGTTCTCTACACCCCTCAGCAAAATGGTATCGCTAAGCGAAAGAACAGGACTTTACGGGAGATGGCTAATTGTATGATTCAGTCTAGGTCCATGGATTCATCTTTTTGGGCTGAGGCAGTCAATTGTGCCAACTATATTCAGAATTGGATGCCTCACAAGGTGATTCGACATATGACTCATGAGGAGGCTTGGTCTCATGACAAGCCTGATATTTCATCATTTTGAGTATTTGGTAGTGAGGCATGGGATTTTATTCCTGATGCTCAGAGGAGAGCTATGGAGCGAAAGAGTCGACCCCTCATATTTGTCAGCTACTGTGAGGATGTTAAGGCATATAGGTTGTTTGATCCTGATACCAGAGAGGTCCCGTTTCAACGGGATGTTCAGTTTGATGAGCGCCTTCCTCCAATTGATACCCTATCTCCAGTGTCCACTTCACTACCTACTCCACCCACTACAGCTCTTCAGGATTATTTTGAGGATTTTGATGAGGATATTGATGATCCCCCATCCCCACCTCTACTTGCTCCACCTCAAAGGCCCAAATGGGCTCACTTTACTATTGAGGTAGTAGAATCTATGGCCGGTGATCTTTCAGACACTCGTCGCACTCATTCTCATACTATGGGTTCTAGTCTTTTGACTCATGCTCTTTCAGAGGATCCTTAGAGATTTTCAGAGGCGACAGGTCACCCTGAGTGGGATAGTGCCATGGAGGAGGAGTATTCTTTTTTGATGAGGAATAATACATGGGCTCTCTATCCTCTTCCTAAGGGCAGAAAGATGGTTCGGTGTCAATGGTTGTATCGCACCAAGTATTCTGCTGATGGTTCTATTGATAAGTACAAAGCACGTCTTGTTGCGAAGGGTTTCTCATAGGTTGAGGGTATTGATTACTCTGAGACATTTTCCCCTATCGCCAAGATGAATTCTATTCGCTTTGTATTATCACTTGCAGCTTTTATAGGATGGCTCATTTTTCAGATGAATGTGAAGTGTGCCTTCTTACATGGTGACCTACAAGAGGAGATCTATATGGAGCAACCTCAGGGATTTGTTCACGATTCTTCTTTGGTTTTCAGACTTCAACATTCATTATATGGTCTCAAACAAGCCCCTCGGGCTTGGTATGAGAAGATGGACTCTTTTTGCTCTCCACTGGTTTCACTCGCTGTCATTCTGATCACACGGTCTATATTCAGCATCTCTAGGGTGAGATCCTGATTCTTGTGCTATATGTTGATGATCTTCTCATCATAGGTAGCTCATCTTCTATGATTCAAAATTCTCAGCTAGCCTTGATGGCGCAGTTTGAGATGATAGATCTTGGCCTTCTGCACTATTTCCTTGGTCTTCAGGTGATTCAATCTTCAGAGGGGATCTCCATTTACCAGCAGAAGTATTCTTTTGATATGCTTTAGCGCTTTGGCATGCTTGATTGCAAGCCTGCCCCCACACCTTTTCAGTCAGGGGTTGTTTTGACTACTACTTGCCCCACTCGTTCAGTAGATGCTACACTTTACAGGAAGTTGGTTGGCAATTTGTTGTACCTGACTCACACTCATCTTGATCTTTCCTTTGCGGTTGGTCTTGTCTCTCGATTCTCACATGATCCTCATGAGAGTCATTGGCAAGCTGCTAAGCGTATTTTGAGGTACATTCAAGGCACCACTTCATATGGAATTCACTACACATTAGGGGATCCTCACATTGTTGGCTACACTGACTCAGATTGGGCTGGTGATGTCAATGATCGGAAGTCTACTTCTGGATTTATTTTTTGTCTTGGCTTTGGTCCTATCACATGGTCGTGCAAGAAGCAGACTGCTCATGCATTATCATTTACAGAGGCTGAGTACTGAGCTGCTGTGCTCGCTAGTGAGGAGATTTTATGGCTTCATTAGTTGATGACCGAGTTTGGTTTTCCTCCTGATAGTCCCACTATTCTTTGGTGTGACAATCAAACTGCTATACACATTTCACGCAACCTGGTGGAGCATCAGCGGACGAAGCACATTGAGCTTCATATGCATTTCATCAGATAGTAGATTCAGGATGGTTCTCTCATCTTGGAGTATGTTCCCACTGCCGAGCATGTTGCAAACATCTTCAGGAAACCTTTTGCATCTTCGTGCTATCTTCAGTTGCGCTCTATGCTTAGGGTGAAGGAAGTTGTCCTTGGGGAGTCTTTATGAGGCCTTCCTTCCTTCATGTTTCTTTCAGCATGTTGTTCTATCTCTTTTTGGAGATGAGTTTTTCCCACTGGGTTTTCTCTTTTTCTCCATTTCATAGAGATTTCATTGTGCTTGGGTACCTGATTTGGCCTTGTTGCCGGGACCCATTGCTTTTGCTTTCAGTAGCTTCTTCTAGGTTTTAGCTTCTCCCTATGTCTATCTTAAGGGGGGGTGTTAGAGTAATTGGACATTTACTTTATTAATTAAACAATATTTAGTTAATTACGTAAAGTTTCTTTTTAACTCTTTTTCACTTAAGCTAACATTAGGTACATAATAATTAATTACTTTATTAATTATTATTGTGCAAGCCTAGGGTTTTCCTTTTTTAGGGTTTTCATCTATATGTAGTTGAAAACTATCTATTGTATCATTATTCATTTTACATTTTCAGGTGAATACATTGCTCCACATTCTTGAGCATTTCTTTTGTTGCTTCTCTTTGTTTCTCCTTGTAACAGGTTATTTGCTTGCAAAGATCTTTTGGACTTATGTGGTGTTGTATCTTCTCAACTCCAATAGCAGTTGGTCCTAATTCCAAGCACACTTCCATATTCACTTATTATTGCTCATCTTCCCAAGTTTGGACACTCAAAGGTTCCAAACTGTCAACCAATCCATCTTTTATTCCTAAACACACACCATCCCTGCCTCCATGCATAATATCCAATTCTCGCATTGACCATGTATTGACAGCGACCCTTCACCATAAGGATTCAGAAGGCACTCTATCGTGATGTGCACACAAGAATAGAGTTAACTCCGATGTCAGCAAAGCAAATCATGGATCTCAAAAGTTGCATTCAAGTGCACGTATCTTGGTAGGGTAGCTTCTTCAGGAAGGATATCAATGGAACATTATGATAGAAGCATCAACATCAACACCACTAGGTGGTTCAGCATCAGCTTAAAATCTCTCAGAAAATACAAAAAAAAAAAAAAATCCAAAAAAATCAGAAAAAGGATTTGAAAACAGTAAAGAAAAAAATCGTCCTCTAGTGAAAACCACTTCGGTGGTACTTTGGACAGGTACCATGATGAAAACCTAGCAAACATGCATCATGTGTAGAATCAAGCATCTACGTGCGCCGGTTCAAGAGAAAACATCTTATCGCATCCATAATAAAGCCAACATTTCGGTCATATCATCCATTCATCCATGAAACATTTATCCAATCCATTTTCATCCATCTGCATACATACTCCAAGTTATCTTGATCTTGGAAAATTTTGATGCACACTTTACACTTGCTTATGGTAAACATCTTGACATGGGTCATTTTCATTGGTCCCATCCTATCCAACGTTATCTGAGCCTCAAAGCATTATCTGAATGAGCATTCCTCTGTTCAAGCACCTTATCTTGTCACAAGATAATCCTTGGCATATTTTGCATGCTTACCTTATATAACCATCCATCCACCTATCTAAGAATCCACCCATGGCATTCCATACATTGCTAGACATTGGGGGCAAATATTTAGATCTTGCTTCAGGAATAAATCTTGATCTATATCCTCCAACTTATGTGGTGATTCGAACATTGGCAAATGTGAAAGCAAATTGGTCAAATAATTTGTGAGCCAAAAGATCCAAATCACTAGCCCATGGCATATTTTGATAGGAAGATGTTCCTTATCAAGTTTTATCTTTCATCAAACATCAATCCAAACAATCAATATCAGTTGCATCTAATGTGTACTTCAATGTCACATCAAATCATCAAAACTATTTTGTTCCAAATCAAGCTTCATCATTGATTAATCAAATCCAATCAACTATCACCTTGTTTGACTTAACACAATTAGTCAAACTATCTTCTTGTGCACGAGTTTACTCTAGGATAACACAACTTCCTTGGGTTTACAAGTCCATTATCATCTTGCTTGGCTTAACACACTTAGCCAAATTATCAAATCCATAATCACCTTGTTTGGCTTAACACACCTAGCCAAATTATCCTTTTTGTACGAGTTTACTCTGGGATAACACAACTTCTTGGAATTTACAAGTGCATTATCACTTTTGTTTGACTTAACACACTTATTCAAACTATCAATCCATCAATCTGATTGATCAACATTAAACTTGGTTTTCAACAAAATCTTGAAACAAAGCACTGATATCGCTATCACATATTCGTTTCCAAATTGTCAAAATCATGCGAAAATTCAAAAATATTCAAAAATTCATCAAAAAACTCAAAATAATCAAAAAAATAATCCAAAAACATCCAAATCATTCAAAAGTCCAAAAACATGTCAAAATATCAGAAAATCATCAAAAATTTCATTATTAAGTCTTGTTAGTTTTTCACCTTGTCGAACTAGGTCGTCTTTGAGCTTGAACGTAAGCAAGGTTGATCTTTGATCAGCCCCCGAGACAGTTAGGGTCAGTCCTTTAGGCATCCGTCGCATTGGCAATTCATTTGCCCATCTAGTCTACATCTTAAGTCAGTCCTTTAAGCAATAAAATGGGAATCTGTTTATCCATCTTATTGTCAAGTAAGTTGTCGTAAGTCGAACTACGTGGTCTCTGCATGTATAACGTAGGCAAGGCTAATCTATGGATCAACTCCTGAGACCCCTAGGATAGGTCTTTAAGTTATTTTGTTTGTCGTAAATAAAAAAATACCAAAAACAGCCTCAAAACATTTGAAAAACCCAAAATGGTGCATCCATTCGATCTTGCTTTCACTCGTGATTGTCATCATTCCTAATAAAGTCAATCGTCGCTTTCATCCTTTGGTGAGTCAGTTAGAAGCAAGTTTAGCAGGTTCAAAAAGTGAACGCCCAAACATCAAAAGTCTTGGAAGTCTAAGTCAATAAGCAAGAAAGTTGGTCAACTCAGAGTATCAATAGCTTATCACCTAATCAGTCCCATCAAAACCCTGATCACTACATGTCCTAGGATGAAGCTTTCCTGCGATGGACATAAGCATCAGGTACCCCACAGTAGTTAGTCTTGGCTAGCGATATGAAGAACATTAGCTTGTTTGTTTACTTTATTTTGGCCTTCTTTAGACTTATCTTATTTTGTGCTCATTCCAAGGACCTCTCGATGATGCCTAAACAAAAATAGGTTTAGAGAGAAAGGAACAGGGCAATGATCATTATTTTTTTTATTTGCTATACTTGTGGGATATGCTTGTAAAATAACCTAGTTGTGCATGTTTTGTTTGGTTTGTAGGGAGGATATTTTAGGTATCTTGTTGACCACATAGGAAAGCTTGCTTTTCTATGTTTTGGTCCGAGATGCTTGGAGTGTCCGAACTACATCCTGAATGAAGTATGCATGCTAAGTGTGAACAAGAATACTCCTATCTGTTTGATGAGTCAAAGTCCATCACACTAGGTACAACACCATCCTGGTCCTTTATACCTTGATGCATCATACCTATGTGTGTTATCAAACATAATGCAATTGACCCTTTGAGAATCTCAATTTCTAGCAATGTAAATCATCATCTCCATCCTAACTAATTCATTAATTTTGCGTTTCTTCTATCTTCTTTCCACACTAACATAGTATCATAACAGTAATCAAAGCATCACCCATGCATACACCCTGCATCCACATGATCATCAACATTAAAACAACATTACATCATACATAATCATTCACAACCATTACCATTTGCATTCATTACCATCATTGATATGCATTACATCATTAAAACACGAAAAATACACAAAAGAAAATGCATCCATTGCATCACATAAACATAGGAATAGAAACATCTCATAACATCTCATAAGCATCATACATTTGCATATCATACGTGCACACCATACATATCATAAAAGGCAAATCATCTCATATATACCATCAAAAAATATTATTATGATACAAATCAGATCAGGTGTACATCGAGTAGATAATACAATAAGGCCAAAATACTGCAACCCGTATATCAAAAATAAAATAAACTGTCTTGTGATCAAAAGGGGGGCGAGCCCTACTGGCTACTGCCCTCCCCATCCTACCTCTCACCATGTGCCTTTGTCGGTCGTCTCCTTATCTGTTGAGAAAAGTCTGGCACCCTGCGGTCTGATGGTACTACCTATCGGTAATGGTGCCGATAGTACTTGGCCTCTCTGATAGCATCCCTATAATCTCAGATATCGATCGATCGGCCATGAGATGAGGACGCTGCACTCTCTAACTGTCTCCGCTGTCCACCTCCTGATCCCTCTCGGATCGTGCCAAGTCTCTCTTTGTTGTAATCGTAGCAACCCGCTGTCGGGCCTAATCCCGCTCAGCTGTCAGAACCTGCACCTGTCCCTATACCTGCTAAATCAATATGTCATGGGCATCTGGCTGGCCCGCTAGCTATACTACTGGCTATGGCTATGCTGGCACATGAGGTTGCTCATCCTGTCCTGCCACATGGGGTTGTCCATCCTATCCTGCCACGTGAGGCTTCCCATCCTGTCTCGCTACATGCTGTATGGGATCCCTCAGAGGTGACTGCTGAGGAGGTGGTACACCTCCTCGACCTCTGCCCACTGACCTACCTCTCGACCTACGACGTGGAAGCACTATCCTCAGAACTGTCAATCTCACTGGCGGCTTGAACCATACCTTGTATGCTGGAGTCACCCCTACGTCTGCTGGCCTCCTGATCGTATGCCCAAGGCCAAGCCACCAACTGCCTGAACAAGGTCACTGCCTCATCTGCTGGAATGGGCTGTCCCCATGCTATCTCCTTTGCCATACGGGAAAAGATGGTTGTATACTGAGCATCGGGTATATCTTGCACCTCCCTGAACTGTCTGGCCACTATGTCTAGAAGATATGTCTCTATCAAAATATGCTCTCGACCCTGCATAAGTCTGTCCTGGCGAGCAAAGAAGAGCTGCTCTGCATCATCCATCCATGGGCCCATACCCATATACGACCTCCAAATGAATACTATCCATCCAGAACCCGCTTGCTAGTGAGCTATGCTGTCTGTACCCATGTGGGTGAAGCGAATCATCACCTCTCCATACCGCCACACCGAAGGATCATCAATATCTAAGGCAACCGGTATCACAAACGGGCGAAGTACTGGAATCTACTCAAAAGCCCAAATGTGAAGAAGAGTCAATCCAGCCCCAAGAGCCCGACCCTCCAAATAAGCAAACTCATGTAAATCTCTATATAAGGAGGCCAGCAGCACTGGTCCCCAGGCATGTCCCCAACTTGGACTGAAATATCGAGCGCGCCGATCAGGAGCTACAAGGCCAAAAATAATGGCAGCCAAAATAAGGTTGTAAGTAGGGGCTATACCCCGTATCTCTCCAAATCTATCTGACCATCGCAAAGCATGAGCTCGTCCACACCTATGACACCGAAGCAGACATCCCTCCCCTCCTCCAAATCATAAATCACTCGCTCTCCATGAATAGGTAGTCGAAGGACGTGCCAGACATCCTCAAGAGTGATAGTGGCCTTGCTAGTAGGAAGATGAAAGGATGAGGTCTCGCTATGCCACCGCTCTGCCAAAGCATGCATCATACCCAGATGTGCTCACACAGGAGGGACGTAGGCAACAAACCATAGACCAAGCATCCCAAACTGCTCCTGAAGAAATATGTGCATATCGGCTAATTGCTCGAGTACTGGCCATTGGTGCTCCCTCAAATGAATAACCTTAGGTGTCTCCTGCGCAAGGAAAAGTACCGCGTCAGCTCCCCTGGAAATTTTTGGTGTTCGTATCATCTTTCGCTTTTGAAACAGCAAAAGCGACACTGTTTGCAAAAGCGGGGCAGTTTGAAAGTCTCCAAACTGCGCCGTGTGGGGGATTTAGATAGCAAAGTAAACCACGTGGCGGACTTAGATAGCTAATTTGTCACGCGATGTTGTTTGAGTAGGCGGTCGACTTGAACAATTGAAATTCCCTAAGTGCAAATTGCGCCACGCAGTGCTCTATGCACACGCGACCCTATATGGGACCGCACAGGCCAGTTTGGAGAGCTTTCGCGGTGCAATATCGCACCGCGCCGGCTCAACTGTACTTAAACCCTAATAAATGCACGTAAAAAGAGAAAATTAAAAGTGGGATAGGCGTACATACCATGGGTCCTACGATGATTGGTCACTGAAATACTCGTACTCACTCCGACACGTGCAGGGGAAGCTCTCGTTGCGCCATTTTGTCTAGGACTTAGAGCTCAAATGTCAATTTCTTCAAAGTTAAGAGTGCAAATGTTTTGAAAATGACCCCTTGAGGTCTATTTAAGCTCAAAAATTAGGGTTTTTTTTTATCTAATTTGACATTCCAGAAGGGGTTTTTTGCCCTGATCTCGTTTTCACCTAACCGAAGGTCATTCTTCATCCCTTCTGGCATTTTAATGCATTTTTTTGGGCATTCTGGGGCATTTCTGGCCTGTCGGGCACCTTGTCATCTTTTTTCGTGAAATCATCCAAAAATTCAAAATTTTCGTTCGATCTCTCAAGGGGGCAATATCCAACAGTATCCTTCTGCTGGGCAGCAGAGGGGCATCTAAAAAATTTCAAGAAAATCTGGACCTTTGACCACAACAGTTTATTCTTTAAATCAATGCAACAAGTACATTGCTTCAAAGAGGGGCAAAATGTAGACATGGAAAATGTACGAGTTCATTTTGGCACACCTGATCCCAATTACTAACAACATTTCCTCTTGAATCACATTCTCAGCATTTCATCACTTTCTATCTTTTAATTCAATAAATCACTATTTATTGGATTAAGTCTTCCTCTATCAGTGATTAAATTAAATCAATTTAATTTAATTAATCATCTTTCTCTGTTCATTTAAATATTTCATTTTATTTAAATTAAATCTCTAAAGTCCTCCTATTAAATTAAATAAATTAAAACCTTATTTGGTTTAATCTAACATATTCGTTTTTGATTAAATAAATCAAATCATTTATTTAATATATCATTTCGTCTCAAATTCTGGTCTTAAATCAATTCATGAATCTAAGTCTAAATTTTCACATCACCTAATTCTTCATTAAATTAATCAAATCCATGATTAACTTAATCTTTCTCACTAAAATCCTCTAGAGAATGCAACTTGCACAATAAATCAATTACTTTGATTTATTAAATCTCTATTTTCTTCACATGGCATCAAAAGAGAATATTCCTTCAAGTTTGAATTCAAAAATGCAAGTGGATGGGTACTTCCAACAAGGCATTCACTCCTCTTACATGTCCTTGTGCATTGAGCCAAGTGACATTAACTCCATTATTCTCTCCCCCCAACATGTCACATTCAAAATTCAAATTTGAATCCAATGGCATTTATCATGCACATTGGCCAAAATGTGCTCATTCCTCCTTCAATCACATGTGGACAAGTGGCCTCTTCTTATTGGTTGGTCTTTTGTCCCACATTCATCCAAATACCTCATTCTTCCAACATGGGAATCTATAAATGAGAGACTCTTCCTCTCATTCAAACATCCACAATTTGAGTAAACTTACTATACTCAAATCCATCATTATTCACAAGCATATGCAAAGTTACTCTCTTCAACTTGAGAGCCAATTTTTCCCATTTCCATCAACCATCAATCATCTTTCAAGATTTGCAACAAGGTTATGCTCAAATCTCTTTGGAAATTTGACCATTCCTCATTTGCACACCATTGCTACTTAAGGAATTGGGAAAGGGCCAATTGCAACACTTCATTAGCACCAATTCCCCCATAAGATCATCAATCTATTGACTTAATTAGGATTTAGTTTAATTTCTTGTTTTATGTTCTTCATTTTCCTAATTTTAGTTTGAATAGGTGGATTTCATGGGGAATCCTTCACTCTTTGCATGCATTTTGATTTAACACTAACAATGTTTGTCATCTTTGTGCATATGTAGGTTTAGGGGTTCACAGTTACTATATAATTGAATTCATCTCTTTGCAGGTTTTTGGTGATAAAATAAATGAAAATTTCAATGGCTCCTTATTTCTATCCTAAGACTGCTCCTATAGCATAATTTGATGCATCAGTGTGGATGTGAAAAGGAATTTCCCATTTAGGTCCCTTAAGTACAAGAGCATGAGTCAAGGCTGCCTTCAAGTCAGAAAATGTTATGGCACAATCTTCTGTCCATTGAAATTCAACATCTTTGGTTAAGAGAGTATACAAGGGTGTTGCTATTTTACTGAAATATTTGATGAAATTCCTATAATATCCTGCATCTCCCAAGAAACTCCTAAAATATTTTTGTTTTGCAGGTGTAGGAAGATTAGTAATTACCTTATTTTTTCAGGATCTACCTGAATTCCTTTGTGGGAAATGTGGTGGCCAAGAACTACACCTTCTTGCATCATCATGAAGCACTTCTCACTGTTTAAAGAGAGATTTTGGTCTTCACATCTCTGTAATACTTTCTTGAGATTCTCCAATGCTTCGTCAAAATCAGCACCATAGGTGGTAAAATCATCCATATATATTTCCATGCAGTCAAGAGAGATATCTAAAAATATGTTGATGATTGCTCTCTGAAAGGTTGCAGGTGCGTTGCATAAACAAAAGGGAAGTACTAAATAGGCATATGTCCCCCATGGACATGTGAAGGTCATTTTATCCTGGTCATGAAGTGCAATTTGAATCTAATTGTAGCCACTAAATCCATCAAGGAAAGAGAAGTACTGGTTTCCTGCAAGTGAGTCCATCACTTGATCAACAAAAGGAAAGAGAAAATGGTCTTTCTTAGTAGCAGCTTTGAGCTATCTATAATCAATACAGACTTGCCATTTTCCTCCCTTCTTGGGCACAATCACCAATGGGGACACCCACTGGCTATCTATGATAGGATAGATAAAGCCTACATCTAGCAACTTTTGCAGCTCTGTTTTGACAATCTCCCTCAATGCAGGGTTGATTCTTCTTTATGGCTACCTGACTGGTTGAAAATCATCTTTGATATATATCCTATGAGTGAAAATCTTTGGGTCTAAGCCTTTCATATCATGGTAATCCCATGCAAATACATTTTGGTGGGCCTTCAACAAATTTGTCAATGACAACTACTGTTTTTCTCCCAATTTGTTGTTTATATTCAAACATTTTCCCTCAGACACCTATACTTGTGTAGTTAAATCTATCATATTTGTTTCATAAATGCATGGTACCTTAATTTCATATGGCAACATTGTGTGGAACATACTTTTTTCTGCAGGAAGTTTGTCTACAGGAAGAGTGATTGAGAGAAGAGTAGCTGTAGGAACTCTGTCTGCAGAAATAGTGGTTGTAGGAAGATCAGGTAGAGCAAACAAAAGTGTCTTCATGGGATCAACATAACTAGACACATGCGAGGGTGGCACATCCTCTATCTCATAGTGGTTCTGAATTATATTAGATAACACTTCATCTTCATATTAAAGCTGCAGGAATGGGCTTCTACCTAACATCATAAGCTGCATCACAAAGTTAACTTCCTCGACCTCTTCACCTACATGCGACCATATAGGATTATCCTCACCATGGGATGGCTGAGGAGGAGGATAAAGAACAAGCTTTTTGATGATCCTATCATTATAAATGGTCATGTCTCTTAATCGATATCCAATATAAGTGTTTATTGTTGCTAACTATGGCCTTCCAAGGATGATAGGATACCCACCTAGTGTAGCTTTAGGAGAAAGAATCATGAAGTCGGTTGGATACTCCCAAGAATCCAGAATCACCACAAGGTCCTCTATTATGCCATCAGGCTTATCAGTGGAACTATCAGCAAGCTGTAGGACAATAGGAGTGGATCTCATACTTACAATGTTTAGTTGCTGCAGGATGTTCTTAGTTGGGTGATCCCACAATAGTGGTTTACAATTTTTGGCCAAACTAGACACTGCAATTATTATTTTTAACTAAATCTTCACATTTGAGCACCTATAGTGGCTAAAATGTGAGAAATTTGAAGATGATGCAAACTATAGTCTCGTCACATTTTGTCTGTAGATTCTAGAAATATTTTTTAAAAAATTTTTGGAATCAGACTGCACTTCTTTTTCCATCTCCCACGAAAACTGGTTTTTTTTCTTTAGAAAATAATATTTTTAAAAAGTGACGCACACCATATAATGCATAATTTTTTTTCCATGAAAGATACAATTCTAATTCTTTAGAATTTAGATTTCTAACTCTAATATCTAGTGCTTCTACTATGTTAGATAGTTTTTTATTGAATAGTTTTTCTTTAATCAAGTTTCAAAGTCAAACCAATTATAATTCAAACATAGTGTGACTGCATAATGCGACCGCATAATGCGTAATTTTTTTTGTTGGATCAAGGACTTCAATATCTGGTTCACTCATATTTTTTAATCTTTTTTTGATAATCTACTATTTCTCCACATGTGCAGAACATAGACCTTCATTTTAGGTGAAAAACCTATATTTAATAAAACTAAAAAAACAAATACATAATAAGACCAAAACATATCAAAATTATATTCATTGGATAGCTCGTTCTGAGGACTACCTGATTCCAATTGGGTTTGTGAAGTCTCTTCAATTTTCATGTTCAAACTAACCTTCAAAGTGAAAAAAAGGTTTTTTTTTGTGTCTGAGGGGGAGAATGAGGGATAAGGCTAGGGGTTTGCTTGAACCCTGGTTTGAGTGAACCACCTCACATAATGTATTTTTATTTGGTTTTTGGGTGGGCAACTGGGGAATGGATTCAATCAAACCCTGGTTTGAGCAAACCCATAAGTTCGTACGAACCCCCAAAATCACATTTTTTGGCATGGGGTCAATTTTTGTGAGTTTTCCTTCCTCATTGGAATTGTAAACCACTATTGTGGCTTCAAAAATTCATCACATTTATTTCTGCACCCATGTCAATCAAAGCATTCTTTATGTGTGTCCCATTGATAATAAATTCAACCACAACACTACCTGGATCACTGTACTTGAGGATAGTTACTTTTCCAAGCGTTATGTTAGCTAGCTGTCCCACTACATGAACTGTAGTTGGGTCTTTATTTTTCCTACACGACTTCTTGAGGCATGGTTCTTTGATTGCTTTTCCATATATAGGGACATATTTTATGGCCTGAAATAGGGGTATCTGGACATATATATGTTTCAGCTGGTCTAGAATGTCAAAAGTTGTGTCCTCCTTGTCTTCCTTTTGTTTGGAAACTTCCAATCTCTTGGGGAATGGTGGTTCTTGTGTTATTTGTTTGGCTGGAACGGGTTCAGGGTTTGTAGGTGCACCAGACTGAATGGGAACATTCATAGGTTCTTCTTCTTCCATGGGAAGCTCAGTGATGATGGGTGTGGAAGGAGTTGGCAAAGTGGTTCCTGAACGCAACCATATATTACTTAAACTCACAACATATGTAGGAAATTGATTTGGATCAACAGTGTATACAGGTTGCTGCTATGGTTTATTATTTGGGTTAGGTGTGGGATGAGCTGGTAGCGAGTGGGTTTAGGCACATTTGGGTTGGGATTAGCAGGGGGAGGCATGATAGAAGGTTGTCAGGGTTGAGAAGGTGGTTTCATATAACTGGTTGTCTGATTTGGCCATTGTTGTCCACCTCTCCATTGGGATGCTTGTTTCTAATTTCCTGGAGGTGGCTACCAAGGTCCTCAAAATAGCTATCGATTCCCCTGAGGCTGCTGCCATTGAGGTGCAAAATTTTGATAATTGGGCCAAGCATTTGGAGAGTTACCCCAAGATTGTGGTGGATATCCTCCATAATTGTATGGACATGGTAGTTGCCACTAGTTACCTGATAAATAAGAATTCAAATATGGCCCAACAAAAGATAGTGGATCTAGTGGCATACCTTGTCTTGGAGCCCATGGCCTTTTTTGTGCAACAAAATAGACTTGATCTTCCTCAGTTTGAATTGGTTTGAAATTGGGTGGAATCTACTTGTTGTCAATGTTAGCTATCATCTTGCATTTGCAGTCCTTCTTTTTTCTACAACGAGGGAAATATTTTGTCAACATTACCTCTGCCTCCTCATGTTTCTTCTTGGCCTAAAGTGTATCCAGCCGAGTAGCTAGATTGTTTATGATATCCTGCTTGAAATCTTCCAACAAATGAATAATCTCCATCCTTGAAACTCCACTAGTGGATGACTTACCCATAGAGGATTGGTAAGCTCTCCCTTTCTTTGAGGCTTCCCTAGAATAGTTTTGACATATGTTTTTAATATCCTCCCAAGAAACTTGAGTGACATCTCCTCCTGCGATCAAGTCTAAGGCATTAGTGCAAATTTAATTAATTCCTCTCAAGAAAAGAAACTTCTGTGAGTCTTGATTGAGTGTATGGTGTGGAGATTTCTGCAAACAAAACAAAAACCTTGAAATGAAATCCTGCAAGATTTCATCTTCCTTATGCTGCATTCTGAAAATGTCTCCTCCTCTCATATCACTGCCCTCGCAATAATCTTTGTATTTATCAAGGAAATTAGTCTTCATGTCCTCCCAAGTCTCCACAATATCTCTGCCAAGGCTCATAAACCATCTTAATGCAACTTATTTCAAAGTGGTAGGAAATAGCTTAAGCCTATGGGCATTAGTGGTATAGTCATAGCTTTTGCAGAGTATATCAAACTCAAACAAGAATGTATCAAGATCTTATATGACAAGTCCATAGAATTTAGGAAGTACTGAAGCAGGGATATTTTTGAGGTTGTCTACTTCATTTTGTTGAGCAATTGGAAAAGGAAAAGCTGGTTGGTTCTACCTATTAGGCCTATTTCCATTCGCATAAGCCATGCCTGCTTGATGAAGTTCCAAAGTAAAGGGTTCTTCAACTGGATTTTGATCTTCAAGAGAAACTTCAGAATTGGTTAAATCAAGAAATGTATCAACAAAGGGATGTGGCTCTTCTTCTTTGTTCCTGAGCAGATTTGGAAGATCTACTAGTTAAAATGGTTCTAGACTATTAGGAAGAAATTTCCCATAAGCATCTCTTCTTATTCTTCTATGCATACAGTATCACTTAACATCATTCAACTCACACAAAGAATTGGTGAAAGAATAGTGGATCATAACTTCTAAACACTAAGATCAAATTCAAGAAAATACTACAGTAAAAAGAAAACTAGCAATGGCTTCAAAGAACTCCCTAGTTTGACACCATCCTTGACAACAATGCCAAATGTTTTGGCCTCCTACAATGATCTTAATAACTAACCCTTTACAACCGTGATTCAGAGATTGGACATCTAAATTGAATAACCATTTTAACCATCATGAAGGTACATTTAAATTTTCAACCCAGGGATGTGAACTTGAAATGGGTTAGCACAATATGTGCACTAGGAACTTCAAAGTAGTCATCTTCATTCTACAACTAAGAAAGATTCAATACTGAAAGTAAATTATATGGAATGGAAAAAATTAAATGCTGAACATCACTCAACAATTAAAATAAGTTGAACATGCATGACAAGAATGAAAATCTGAACAACAAACAAGGAACCACTCTATCTTCTTTGGCTATAGGAACAGTCACAAAATGGAATTCTAGTGGCTACAAGAATAGTCAGTGCTAGATTCTAAACTAAGTACTAAACATAAAATAAAAATAATCTAACTAAACTAAATGA